>CAMZMU010000050.1:25693406-25815866 GCA_947311845.1 Poa pratensis
TACCTATTTATGTTGTTTATGATCTTTTTTTTGAACACCAGTACCGTAGGGAAAAACCTTACGGTGTAAATTTTATATTAATAATGAGGTAGGACAAATACAGAAGAATTACATCAGGGGGGGGTGAAATTGGGAGAGATGCGAACTGTTAAAATGTTGTAATCGTCCTCTGGTGTTCAAAAAAAGGTACTAAGCCACAACAGTAGTGGTTGTACATCGCGGCTTTCACACGATGATGATGGAGATGAATATCTGCTTGAAATTTTACTCGCCACCTTCCAAAGAAGGTTGTATTTGTTGGAAAATAAACTCATTCCTCATCTTCCACAATTCCATGTGGCACGGCAAATATCTCCAGAAAGCACGGCCCGGTAAAGTCTCCTGAGCTACTCTTATTCTGTTCAAATAGAATCGAAGTATCCCACTGAAGTCCTGTAGCATTCCAGCAACGAGTGGCAAATGAGCATCCAAAGAACAGATGATCACGAGTTTCTAGCTCTCCCTGACCAAAGGATACAGTTCGAACCTCCCTAAAATGCCCATGTTCCGGATCATAAGATCCTTTGTATTAAGCCTGTCATAAAAACATTAACCACAAAAACACCTTCAGTTTATGCATGCACTTGGATTTCCAGATGTCTTTCATAATCTGGTCACACTCCAACTTGGGAGAAAAGAAATTTATAAAATTTCGCTGCAGTGTAATTGGTTCCACCCCAGACATATGATCTGACATCCTGCTCAGGGTCGGTCTGATCAAAGCTATGTAACACCTCACTGATCTGCTCATATTGTTCGAATGCTCATATTGTTGTTTATGATCTGCATGCTCTCTGTTGCTAGTAGATGATTTGGCCAAGTAGATGCTTGTAACTCCAAGAGGGAGTATTTATGCTAGATAGTGGGTTCATGTCTCCAGTAATCTGGGCTCGAGATGACAGAAACGACTAAGGTTGTGGATGTGTTCTTGCCATAGGGTAAAACAATGATGCATTGTCTACGTGTCATTTGCATTGTTTACATTACACACTTTACTTCATGCATAATCTGTTGCTTGCAACTCAATACCGGAAGGGGTGCGGATGCTAACCGGAGGTGGATTATTTAGGCATAAATGTGTGGATAGCAAGTCTATGTACTTTGTTGTAATGCCAATTAAATCTCATAATAATCATCTTGTCATATATAACATTGTCATGTGCTCATTATTTGTCAATTGCCCAGCTGTAATTTGTTTACCCACATGTTAGTTATTTTTATGGAGAGACACCACTAGTGAACTGTGGACCCCGATCCATTTCTCATACTGATAAAACCACCAACTGCAATCATTTGTTCTCTGTTACTTTCTGCACTCATTACTGTTTCCACACAATACGTTTAATCATTTATTTTTAGCAAGCCGGAGAGATTGACAACTCTCTGTTTCGTTGGGGCAAAGTAGTTTGCTTGTGTTGTGTGCAGGTTCCACGTCAGTTGCGCCGCTGACAACCTTCTGAAGAACCTCGTGTCCTCCTGGTTCGATAAACCTTGGTATATTTCAAGGGAAAACTGCTGCTGCATACATCATACCTTCCTCTTGGGGTCTCAACGAACGTGTTGTCACGGTCAACAAGCAGATCTTCTGGTACTGTTGCTGGGAAGTAATAAAACACTACCTTAACACGCCATCAAGACATTTTTCTGGCGCCGTTGCGAGGATACTGGAATCTCCAGATGGGGAGTCTCACACTTCCAATCTCATTACTTTGTTTTTGTCTTGCTTAGTTTATTTTATCTTGTTTGTTGTTAAAACCCAAAAACACAAAAAAATTAATTCCTGCACTTAGTTAATTTTGAGTTGTTTCTTTTTTGTTTAGTCATCATGTCTAGTCATGCTCCTTATATCATGTCACCCGAAGAAGAATTATCACTTTTAAGCAACAAGGGGGAGAAAGTTTGAAAGATGCTTGGTATAGAATTAGTAATGCTCACATAGGTGTGCTAAGAAACATTCCATACAATCCTTTTAGGAATTTTTATGTTGGCATCACCAATTGGTATAGGATGTTTTGGACGCTTTAACAGGAGGGAACTTCCTAGGTACCCTTGCTTTAGAAGCTAGTTAATCATTGAAGTCTAGTTGGGATACCACCTGTTAATGAATTTAAAATTGAAATTTCTCTTGAGGATGTCATGAAAAAACTAGAATCTATAGAGAAAAGCCTTCCAAGTATTGATAAGAGCAATGAGATAGAAATGCTCCATGATAGTAATAGTAAACTTGGTGAATCTTTTGGAAAAAATTAACAGAAGGGTTACTGTTTTAGAAACTCGTGCTATCCATGATAATCAAATTCTAGGATTAGAGAATTAGAGGAGGTTATTGATACTTTGAGTTCTACTTTTTCCTCACTTAAAACTAAAAGCAAGAGCATCTATTAGACAAGGGAAGAAATTCATATATGTGCCCAAAGTGCCTAAACCGAAACCAACATTTGTTGATTTGTTTGAAACTGAGAAATAATTTCGTGGATTAGTTAATGAATCATGCAATGGTTTGTTTAAATATTCTTCTCAAGAATTCCCTAAACTTAAAAATACAAGCTGTGTTTTTTTATGAAGCTTTTGATGATGTTGGTGTTTTTGGTCTTGACAATACTTGATTCATGTTTCATGCCTAGCTAAAAGGCATTAAAGAGAAGCGATTATGGGAGGCAACCCATTGTTTTTACTTTCTGTTATTTTTGTTTTTTGTGTCAAGGAGCTTGTTTACTTTTATAATAACAACTCTTTGTATCTTTTATTTGTTGTTTTGTTGTGCCAAGAAAGTCTTTATGACAAGATGGTACCTATATTTCGATTACTGCACAGAATAGATTTCTGGAACGTCACCGTTTCTCGCCGTAGAAAATCAGAATAATTTGAAAAATCTGCCAATTTTTGTGCGTGTTTCTGAGATATGTACTCAACTTTCGTACGACTAAAGTTTTTCTATTTGAGCGACGTAAGTGTCCCGACAAAATCATCTTTACGGACTGTTTGGTTTTGACAGATTCTGTCTTTATTTGCATTCACTCTTTTACAGTGTTTGAGTGGTTTATCTTAAGGTGAAAGAGCATCACTTAAGCCTAGTAACAGTAGCTAATGTTTGAAATTGATTGATTATGAATTTGTGTCCTTACAGAACCAAGTGAGATTATTTGTTTGATGCACTAACCCGCTAATGAGATAAAATGCTGAGTTTTGGTGTGAAGAAAGTTTTCAAGTGTTAAAGAGGGATGCTATTATAAGATCAAGAAGAGTGAAAAGCTTAAGCTTGGGAAGCTCCCATGGATCTCCCCAATATATCCAAGAAGACTCAAGCGTCTAAGCTTGGGATGCCCAAGACATCCCCTTCTTCATCAACAAGCTATCAGGTCATCTCTAGTGAGACTATATTTTTATTTCTTCACATTATATGTAACTTTTTTTGGAGTCAGTGTGCTTTTGTTTTCAGTTTGTTTTTGTTTTGATTGCTCTATACTTGTTGGATCCTAGCACTCTTGTTTGGAGAGAGACACGCTCCGCTTTTCATTGGAATACTCTTGTTCTTCACTTATATTTGTTGAGTATTCTTGTCTAACTACTGCTAAAGCTTCTAGCTCTCTGTTTCATATATCTCTTGTCAGAGCTATTAGTTTCTTTTGAAGAAAGTACTCTCTTGCTTCACTTATTTGTTTGGAGAGTTGTTCAAATAAGTTGATTGGTGTTTGGTTGAACAGAAATGCTATGCATGTGGTAGTGGTATAAAATGCTTACATAAGTCTTGTAGATCATTGTCTTGAGTATTTGATACTTGTCAATTGTTTTGAGTTACCATGTAAGTAATGTTTAGACTTGTGCATCATGTAAGTAAAGGCTATTAGTGAAGAACTACTGTAAAGCTTGTTGATATTTGATTTGTATCATTGGTAGTTCCAAAGTCTAGATATTTTCTAGTGAAAGGTTTGGTTAACAAGGAAGACAATGTGGAGTCTTGTAATTTTTCAAGCATGTTTTTTTATATGAGTTCTTGCTGTACCGGTTGACAGTCTGTGTTTGCTTAAATAACCTTGCTAGCCTAAACTCTGTACTAAGCGGGAATGCTGCTTGTGCATCCAAAACCCTTGAGCCAAAATCCATGCCATCTGTGTCCACCATAACTACCTATTATGTGGTATTTTCCTGCCATTCTAAGTAAATTTTTCATGTGCTACCTTTAAAATATTCAAAACTGTTACAACTCCTTTTTTGTGTCATTGTTTACAAGCTCATGAGGATGTGGGTAGATGGTCTTTATTTCACTTGTTGATCAGACTTTACACCTGGACTAGTGGCATATACATCCGCTTATCCAATAATTTTGAAAAAGAGCTGGCAACGGGGTGCCCAGTCCCAATTAATTATAACTTTAACCATTAATTCTCTTCACATCTTTTTGCCCTGAGAAATCAGTCAAGCAATGTTCATAAGTGTGTAAACAAAAGAGAACGACGGATAATCTACCCGCTGGTAGAAATAACGTTCTTCATGGGAGCCGCTCTTGTAAGGTCTGGTTAACTTGTGACTTAAAGTATTGTTATTTACTGATTCGTTGACCACTAACACACACCTCTCAAAATATATTTTTATACTTTCTATATGCTTTCAAAAACTTAAAAAGATCTAGCACATGATTAATCTCTGCTTCCCTCTGCGAAGGGCTTTCTTTTACTTTATTGTTGAGTCAGTTTTCCTACTTCTTTCTATCTCCAAAAGCAAACACTAGTATCAACTTTGGTACAACAGTTGTTATATAATGATATGTTTGACTTATTGCATTACTTTGCCTTGAAATATCCATGAGATAAATATGTTAAGTTGAAGTCAGTGCTGAAACTAAATCTTCCTTTGTGTTAATCAAACACTTTCATTTAGAATCTATTGCTTTGTGAGCTAACTTTTATGCAAACTCTTATAGCTCCATTGTCTCCAAAGTATTATTCATGAAAGTTTGCACTGTATGATTCATTTTGTTTATCCTGTTTATTGTTAGCAAACTATAGACCATTGACTTGGATCACTTCATTCAGTTCATGTGCTTTGCATTACTATTTGATCAAGATTATGTTGGTAGCATGTCACTTCAAAACTTATGTTGTTTTTATCGTTTACCTACTCGAGGACGAGCAGGAACTAAGCTTGGGGGTGCTTGATACGTCTCAAACGTATCTATAATTTTTTATGTTCCATGTTGTTATTATACCAATTGCTACATGTTTTATTTACACTTCATAGCATTTTTATGCATTTTCTGGGACTAACTTAACAAGATGCCGAAGTGCCAGATCCTGTTTTCTGCTGTTTTTCCCCTTCGGAAAAGCTAGTCGCAAATATTCTCGAATTGGACGAAAATCAACGTGTGGAAATATCTCATCGGAAGACTCCAGAATCCAGAAGGGGAGACAGAGTGGGGCCACGAGACAGCCACGCCACCTAGGGCGCGCAGGAGGTGGCCCGCGCCTTGCCCTGGCGTGGCCACCTCGGGTGCCCTCGACGCCGCCCTTTCGCCTATTTATTCTCGATCACTCGAAAACCCTAAAAACACCGATCATATTCCACGAAAAGTTCCGCTGCCGCCGTCGTCGTCAACCCTAGATCAGGAGGGTTCTGAAGCTCTTCCCGGCACCCTGTCGGAGAGGAGATCATCACCGGAGGGCTTCTACATTGCCATGCATGCCTCCAAAGTGATGTGTGAGTAGTTCATCCTTGGACTACGGGTCCATAGCAGTAGCTAGATGGTTGTCTCTCCACCTTGTACCTCCATGTTTAGATCTTGTGAGCTGCCTAACATGATCAAGATCATCTTATTATAATGCTACATGTTGTGTTTGCTGGGATCCGATGAATATTGATACTATGAGCAAGTTGTTTATCAATCTATCTATTTATGTTGTTTATGATCTTGCATGCTCTCCGTTGCTAGTAGATTTGGCCAAGTAGATGATTGTAACTCCAAGAGGGAGTATTTATGCTAGATAGTGGGTTCATGCCTCCAGTAATCTGGGCTCGAGATGACAGAAACGACTAAAGTTGTGGATGTGATATTGCCACTAGGGATAAAACAATGATGCATTGTCTACGTGTCATTTGCATTGTTTACATTACACACTTTACTTCATGCAATAATCTGTTGCTTGCAACTCAATACCGGAAGGGGTGCGGATGCTAACCGGAAGGTGGATTATTTAGGCATAGATGCGTTGGATAGCAAGTCTATGTACTTTGTTGTAATGTCCAATTAAATCTCATAATAATCATCTTGTCATATATTGCATTGTCATGCGCTCATTATTTGTCAATTGCCCAGCTGTAATTTGTTTACCCAACATGTTAGTTATCTTTTATGGAGAGACACCACTAGTGAACTGTGGACCCGGTCCATTTCCTCATACTGATAAAACCACCAACTGCAATCATTTGTTCTCTGTTACTTTCTGCACTCATTACTGTTTTCCACACAATACGTTTAATCCTTTGTTTTCAGCAAGCCGGAGAGATTGACAACCTCTCTGTTTCGTTGGGGCAAAGTAGTTTGCTTGTGTTGTGTGCAGGTTCCACGTCAGTTGCGCGCTGACAACCTTCTGAAGAACCTCCGTGTCCTCCTGGTTCGATAAACCTTGGTCATATTTTAAGGGAAAACTGCTGATTCACTACATCATACCTTCCTCTTGGGTCTCCCAACGAACGTGTGTTGTCACGGTCAACAAGCAGATATTCTGGTGCTATTGCTGGGAAGTAATAAAACACTCTACCGTTAACACGCCATCAGCCCACTACCATGTCCACTCCGCCTCGCCGAGTAGACCTTCCCCACTGAAGGAATCTACGCCAGAGCTCCCCAACTGACTATCACTGGTAGTACACCACCGCACGTCGATCTCCCCTCTGTTGAACCCCATGTCGGGGGAATACTTTCTGGATTAACCCGCGGCCCAGTGCGACTTACTTTACTCGCACGGACAAAGGCCCACTTGGGAGCAAGCCCAGTATTGAACCGCATAAGGGGAAAGATCTAGAAGGACGTATCCCGGAGGACGTGAAGACCAAGTAGTCTCCAAATAGACCTCGGTGGACGTGTTCCTTGTGGGGAAAGTTTCCTTTGTAACCTGACGAGCCTCTGTGTATATAAAGAGGACTCGCGGGACTTAGAGAGGGTCAAGCTATCAAGCCCTAAACCCTAGCTCATACGGCGAGTACCAGATCGGATCGCCTCCATTGTAACACCTCGATTATCATATCAATACCAATCTAGGGTAGGCAGGAAGTAGGTCTTTTACCTCACATTGAGGGGGCCGAACCTGGGTAAATCTGTGTTGATCTTTGTTCCTGCGATCCCAAGCTCGGAGATGCTTGACTCGCGTAATCCCACACCTACGAAGTCATCCATGACACCTGACGTGACAAACCCACGACACCCTAGCCTCACTCATTTTTTCCTGAAGCTCCATTGTTGATTATTGTAGCTACTGGCGCATCCCCGGAGAACCACGCGTCTCCAGCCGCTCTCCCCGCGACGTTCAGCTTCGGTCATCTTGGTCGATCACCGACTCCGCCAACAACTCTTATGTATCCCTGGTGAGATTCTGGTACTCTCATGCACTCTCCCCTCTCTTCATCTTCCTCTCTGTCTCTACCTGATACGTCTCCAACGTATCCATAATTTCTGCTGTTCCATGCTTATATTATACCATTTGCTACATGTTTTATATACACTTCGTATCACTTTTATGCATTTTCTGGGACTAACCTATTAACAAGATGCCACAGTGCCAGTTCCCTGTTTTCTGCTGTTTTTGGTTTCAGAAAGTTACTTCTGGAAATATTCTCGGAATTGCACGAAACAAAAGGCCAGGTCCCTATTTTTCCAGCACGTACACGGAGTCCGAAGGAGAGACGAAGAGAGCCACGAGGTGGCCAAACCAGGCGCGGCTGGGCCCACAGCCGCGCCTGCAGGTGGTTTGGGCCCCTCGGGGGTCCGCCGACATCGCCCCTTCGCCTATTTATTCCCCGAGACGCGAAAACCCTAAAACACCGAGCCTTTCATCCAGAACATATTCGCTGCCGCCGCCGTCGTCAACCCTAACTCGGGGGGTTCTGAAGCTCTTCCCGGCACCCTGCCGGAGAGGGGAATCATCACCGGAGGGCTCTACATCGCCATGCCCGCCTCCGGAGTGATGCGTGAGTAGTTCATCCTTGGACTATGGGTCCATAGCAGTAGCTAGATGGTTGTCTTCTCCACTTGTGCCATCATGTTTAGATCTTGTGAGCTGCCTATCATGATCAAGATCATCTTATTGTAATGCTACATGTTGTGTTTGCTGGGATCTGACTTATATTGATACCTATGTGGAGCTGAATATTATATTATCATGTCTATGTCATTTGTGATCTTGCATGCTCTCCGTTACTTGTTGAAGCCTTGGCCAGTGAATACTTGTAACTCCAAGAGGGGGTATTTATGCATGATAGTTGGGTTCAACCTCTATTTAACCTGGGATAGTGACAGCAAGTTCTAAGGTTGTAGATGTGTTGTTGCCACTAGGGGTAAAACAGCAATGCTTTATTCAAGGATGAATGTATTGTTTACATTACGCACATTACTTAATGCAATTGTCTGTTGCTTGCAACTTAATACTGGAAGGGGTACGGATGTTAACCGGAAAGTGGACTATTTAGGCATAGATGCATGCTGGATAGCGGTCTATGTACTTTGTCGTAATGCCCAAATGAATCTCATAGTAGACACCACAGCTCACACATGCATGTTATATGCACTTATCAATTGTCAATTGCCCAGCTGTAATTTGTTTACCCAGCATGTTAGTTATCTTATTGGAGAGACACCACTAGTGAACTGTGGACCCCGGTCCATTCTTTTACATCTGAAATACAATCTACTGCAATCATTGTTCTCTACTGTTTTATGCAAACAAACATCATTTCCATTCGATACGTTTAACCCTTTGTTTTCAGCAAGCCGGTGAGATTGACAACCTCACTGTTAAGTTGGGGCAAAGTAATTTGATTGTGTTGTGCAGGTTCCACGTTGGCACCGGAATCCCTGGTGTTGCGCCGCACTACACTCCTCACCAACACCTTCGAAGCAAACCTCGTTTTCCTACTGGTCGATTAAACCTTGGTTTCATACTGAGGGAAAACTTACTGCTGCACTCATCATACCTTCCTCTTGGGGTTCCCAACTGACGTGTGACGTACAAGCATTGTTTCTGGCACTATTAACCTAGAGCCACCAACACGTTTTCTGGCGCCGTTGCCGGGGAAAACGAATTGCTTCTGCAAGGGGAGTCTCTCACACCCAATCTCTTTACTTTGTTATTTGTCTTGCTTAGTTTATTTTTATTTAGTTTGTTTGCTCTCTTATCAAAAACACAAAAAAATTAGTTACTTGTTTAATTCAGTTTATTTTGTTTTTCAAAATGAGTACTCCTGAGAACACTAAGTTGTGTGACTTCACTAGCACAAACAACAATGATTTCATATGCACTCCTATTGCTCCACCTGCTTCTACAGCAGAATTTTATGAAATTAAACCTGCTCTATTAAATCTTGTTATGAAAGAGCAATTTTCTGGTGTTAGTACTGATGATGCTGCTGCCCATCTTAATAACTTTGTTGAACTTTGTGAAATGCAAAAGTATAAGGATATGGATGGGGATATTATAAAACTGAAACTTTTTCCTTTCTCCTTGAGAGGAAGAGCTAAAGAATGGTTGCTTTCTTTGCCTAGAAATAGTATTAATTCTTGGACAAAATGCAAAGATGCTTTCATAGGGAAATATTATCCTCCTGCTAAGATTATATCCTTGAGAAGTAGCATTATGAATTTTAAACAACTTGATAATGAACATGTTGCTCAAGCTTGGGAAAGAATGAAATCTTTGGTGAAGAATTGTCCCACTCATGGACTGACTACTTGGATGATCATCCAAACCTTTTATGCAGGATTAAATTTTTCCTCAAGGAACTTATTGGATTCAGCCTCTGGAGGAACCTTTATGTCCATCACTTTAGGTGCAGCAACAAAGCTACTTGATGATATGATGATCAACTATTCCGAATGGCACACCGAAAGAGCTCCTCAAGGTAAGAAGGTAAATTCTGTTGAAGAAACCTCCTCTTTGAGTGATAAGATTGATGCTATTATGTCTATGCTTGTGAATGGTAGATCTCATGTTGATCCTAATAATGTTCCTTTAGCTTCATTGGTTGCTCAAGAAGAGCATGTTGATGTAAACTTCATTAAAAACAACAACTTCAACAACAATGCTTATAGGAATAATTTTGGTAGCAACAATTATAAGCCTTATCCTTCAAATGGTTATGGCAATTCTTATGGTAATTCCTACAGCAACAATAGAAGTGTGTCCTCTGATCTTGAAGCTATGCTTAAAGAATTTATTAGCACACAAAAAGCTTTCAATAAAACTGTTGAGGAAAAGTTTGAAAAAATTGATGATCTTGTCTCTAAAGTTGATAGTCTTGCTCATGATGTTGAAATTCTAAAACTGAAAGTTATGCCTAATGAAGTTAAAGATATAAGTCATTTGCTACAGCAAATGCCATCCAAGTTCGAATTGATAATAATATTAGGATGTTGGCTGAATTGCATGCTAGGTGGGAAAAAGAGGAAGAACTTGAAAAAGAGAATAGTATAGTTAGAGTTTGTACTATCACCACCACTAGTAATGCTAATGTTTCACATGCTAGTAAACCTCCTACTATTGATGGTAATGTTATTGGTGTTGATAATGTCTCTACTACTTCTGCTAAGCGTTTGAAATTGCCTAAAACTGCTGAAACTTTTTCTGATAAAAGTGCTGAAATTTTTCAAACTATTGGAGACAATGGTTCCACCACCATTGACAATAATGATTTTGATTTTGATGATTGTAACATCTCTGAAGTTATTATGTTCTTGCAAAAATTAGCTAGAAGTCCCAATGCTAGCACTATTAATTTGGCTTTTACAAAGCATATTACAAATGCTCTTTTGCAAGCTAGGGAGGAGAAGTTGAAACTTAAAGCTTCTATTCCTAGGAAATTAGAAGATGGTTGGGAACCCATCATTAAGGTAAAGGTGAATGATTTTATTGCAATGCCTTGTGTGATCTTGGTGCAAGTGTTTCAGTTTTGCCCAAGAAGCTTTATGATATTCTTGATTTGCCACCTTTGGAACATTGTTATTTGGATGTTTTTCTCGCTGATAATGCTATGAAGAAACCTTTGGGGCGAGTTAATGATGTTTTTATTACGGTAAAAATAACCTTGTCCCCGTTGATTTTATTGTTATGGATATTGAATGCAATGCATCTTGTCCTATTGTTTTGGGAAGACCTTTTCTTCGAACTGTTGGTGCCATCATTGATATGAAAGAAGGTAATATAAGGTACCAATTTCCTCTCAAGAAAGGTATGGAACACTTCCCTAGGAAGAGAATGAAGTTACCTTTTGACTCTATTGTTAGAGCAAGTTATGATGTTGATGCTTCTTCTCTTGACAACACTTGATTTTCACTTTCTGCGCCTAGCTGAAAGGCGTTAAAGAAAAGCGCTTATGGGAGACAACCCATCGTTTTTATTTGCTGTTATTTTTGTTTTCTTTGAGTCAAGGAGTTTTGTTACTTCTGTAGCAACTCCTTTGTATCTTTATTTTATCGCAATGTTGTGCCAAGTAAAGTTCTATATTGAAAGTTGATGCAAGATTTGGATTTCTGCGCAGTGACAGATTTTTAGCTGTCACGGATTTGAGCTTATCTCCCTGTAGAAAATTCAAAAAATTCTGAGAAAAATCACGCATATTCCTGAGATATGTACGCAACTTTCATTATTTTAGGCCAGATCCATCTGAGCAACTTAAGTGCCTCGAAAAAATTCGTCATTCCAGACTGTTCTGTTTTTGACAGATTCTGCCTTTTGTTTTGCATTCGCTCTTTTACTGTGTTTGTGTGGATTTCTTTGCTCCACAAAGCATTGGTGGCTGTAGCTAATGTCCAGAAGCTTTGGGATTGATTGTATCATTACAGAATATGAGAATTTTTGATTATGCACTAACCCTCTAATGAGAACTGTCTTGAGTTTGGTGTGAAGGAAGTTTTCAAGGATCAAGCGAGAAGGGTGATATTATGTGATCAAGAAGAGTGAAAAGCCTAAGCTTGGGGATGCCCCCGTGGTTCATCCCAACCATATTCAGAGAGACTCAAGCGTCTAAGCTTGGGGATGCCCAAGGCATCCCCTTCTTCATCAACAAACTTATCAGGTCATCTCTAGTGAAACTATATTTTAATTCTTTCACATCTTATGCGCTTTACTTGGAGCGTCTGTGTGTTTTTATTTTTGTTTTTGTTTGAATAAATTCGGATCCTAGCAATCCTTGTGTGGGAGAGAGACACGCTCCGCTTTTTCATGTGAATACTCATGTTCTTCACTTATATTTGTTGAGTATTCTTAACTAGCTACTGCAGTGCTTTTAGCTCCTGTTTTTCATGCATCTCTTCGAGCTGTTAGCACTTGTTTATAAATACTCTCTTGCTGCATTATATTATCATTTGGAGAGTTTATGTTTAATAAATTATTGGTGTTTGTTTGGAAGAAAGAAAATGCTACATGTAGTAGTTGGTATTGGAAAAGACATATGCATTCTTGTAGATCATTGTCTTGTTTTGATTTGATGCTTTGCAATTGTTTTGAGCTCTCAAGTAGATCATGTTTAAGCTCTTGCATCATGTAGTTAAAGCCTAGTAGTGGAGAACTACCGTAGAGCTTGTTGAGACTTGGGATGCATATTTGTTCTCTCTAAGGTCTAGATATTTTCTGGTAAAATGTTTGAGCAACAAGGAAGACAGTGTAGAGTCTTATAATACTTGCAATATGTTTTTATGTGATTCTTGCTGTACCGGTTTATACTTGTGTTTGCTTCAAACAACCTTGCTAGCCTAAACTCTGTACTGAGAGGGAATGCTTCTCGTGCATCCAAAACTTGAGCCAAAACCCATGCCATTTGTGTCCACCATACCTACCTACTATGTGGTATTTCCTGCCATTCCAAGTAAATATTTCATGTGCTACCTTTAAACTATTCAAAACTTTATTACTCCTTATTTGTGTCAATGTTTTATAGCTCATGAGGAAGTATGTGGTGTTTTATCTTTCAATCTTGTCATTTACTTCTGACAGACTTTCACCTGGACTAGTGGCATATACATCCGCTTATCCAATAATTTGCAAAAAGAGCTGGCAACGGGGTGCCCAGCCCCAATTAATTACAACTTTCATTAATAATTCTCTTCACATGTTTTGCCCTGATTTATCAGTAAGCAACTTAATTTTGCAATAGACACTCCTCCATGGTATGTGAATGTTGGAAGGCACCCGAGGATTCGGTTAGCCATGGCTTGTGTAAGCAAAAGGTTGGGAGGAGTGTCATCTATAAAGAAACTAAAATACATGTGTAAACAAAAGAGAAGAGGGATGATCTACCTTGCTGGTAGAGATAACGTCCTTCATGGGAGCCGCTCTTTGAAAGTCTGGTTGACAAGGGGGTTAGAGTGCCCACTACCATTCGTTGACAACAACAAACACCTCTCAAATACTTATTTTGTGCTCTCTATATGCTTTCGAAAACTTAAAAAGCTCTAGCACATGATTTAATCCCTGCTTCCCTCTGCGAAGGGCCTATCTTTTACTTTATGTTGAGTCAGTTTACCTACTCCTTTCTATCTTAGAAGCAAACACTTGTGTCAACTTTGTGTGCATTGATTCTTACATATTTACTTATTGCACTTGTTATATTGCTTTATGTTGACAACTATCCATGAGATATACATGTTACAAGTTGAAAGCAAATGCTGAAACTTAATCATCCTTTGTGTTGCTTCAATGCCTTTTACTTTGAATCTATTGCTTTATGAGTTACCTCTTATGCAAAACTTTTTGATGCTTGTCTTGAAAGTACTATTCATGAAAAGTTTTTGCTTATATGATTCATTGTTTACTCTTTATCTATTTGTTAGCAAACTATAGATCATTGCTTTGAGTCACTTCATTCATGACATGAGCCTTGCAATATATTGATCAAGATTGTGTGAAAGCATGTCTCCTCAGAAATTATTTGTTGTTATCGTTTTACCTACTCGAGGACGAGTAGAACTAAGCTTGGGGATGCTTGATACGTCTCCAACGTATCCATAATTTCTGCTGTTCCATGCTTATATTATACCATTTGCTACATGTTTTATATACACTTCGTATCACTTTTATGCATTTTCTGGGACTAACCTATTAACAAGATGCCACAGTGCCAGTTCCCTGTTTTCTGCTGTTTTTGGTTTCAGAAAGTTACTTCTGGAAATATTCTCGGAATTGCACGAAACAAAAGGCCAGTCCCTATTTTTCCAGCACGTACACGGAGTCCGAAGGAGAGACGAAGAGGCCACGAGGTGGCCAAACCACACCTGGCGCGGCTGGGCCCAGCCGCGCCTGCAGGTGGTTTGGGCCCCTCGGGGGTCCGCCGACATCGCCCCTTCGCCTATTTATTCCCCGAGACGCGAAAACCCTAAAACACCGAGCCTTTCATCCAGAACATATTCGCTGCCGCCGCCGTCGTCAACCCTAACTCGGGGGGTTCTGAAGCTCTTCCCGGCACCCTGCCGGAGAGGGGAATCATCACCGGAGGGCTCTACATCGCCATGCCCGCCTCCGGAGTGATGCGTGAGTAGTTCATCCTTGGACTATGGGTCCATAGCAGTAGCTAGATGGTTGTCTTCTCCACTTGTGCCATCATGTTTAGATCTTGTGAGCTGCCTATCATGATCAAGATCATCTTATTGTAATGCTACATGTTGTGTTTGCTGGGATCTGACTTATATTGATACCTATGTGGAGCTGAATATTATATTATCATGTCTATGTCATTTGTGATCTTGCATGCTCTCCGTTACTTGTTGAAGCCTTGGCCAGTGAATACTTGTAACTCCAAGAGGGGGTATTTATGCATGATAGTTGGGTTCAACCTCTATTTAACCTGGGATAGTGACAGCAAGTTCTAAGGTTGTAGATGTGTTGTTGCCACTAGGGGTAAAACAGCAATGCTTTATTCAAGGATGAATGTATTGTTTACATTACGCACATTACTTAATGCAATTGTCTGTTGCTTGCAACTTAATACTGGAAGGGGTACGGATGTTAACCGGAAAGTGGACTATTTAGGCATAGATGCATGCTGGATAGCGGTCTATGTACTTTGTCGTAATGCCCAAATGAATCTCATAGTAGACACCACAGCTCACACATGCATGTTATATGCACTTATCAATTGTCAATTGCCCAGCTGTAATTTGTTTACCCAGCATGTTAGTTATCTTATTGGAGAGACACCACTAGTGAACTGTGGACCCCGGTCCATTCTTTTACATCTGAAATACAATCTACTGCAATCATTGTTCTCTACTGTTTTATGCAAACAAACATCATTTCCATTCGATACGTTTAACCCTTTGTTTTCAGCAAGCCGGTGAGATTGACAACCTCACTGTTAAGTTGGGGCAAAGTAATTTGATTGTGTTGTGCAGGTTCCACGTTGGCACCGGAATCCCTGGTGTTGCGCCGCACTACACTCCTCACCAACACCTTCGAAGCAAACCTCGTTTTCCTACTGGTCGATTAAACCTTGGTTTCATACTGAGGGAAAACTTACTGCTGCACTCATCATACCTTCCTCTTGGGGTTCCCAACTGACGTGTGACGTACAAGCATTGTTTCTGGCACTATTAACCTAGAGCCACCACTCCCTCACACTGTGCACCGTCGCCTGTAGCCGGAAGAGCTCGTCGCCATTGCTCTTTCCGGCCACCACCCCGCTCCGCCTCCAATTGGTCAGTGTCGTCGCCAATAGCTGCAAGATCTCGCCCCGCCCTAAACGGCCAGAAAACGGTCTAAACCGAGTAAATCACAGAATTAGTTCAATGTGTCACAGACCTGCCAAATGTTCAGTGGTTTCAGTCAATTTTATCAAGATGGTCATTTCCTCAGTACGACGAGACATACGTGAATTACCGCAGTTTTTGATGGCGCAACCATGCAAAGCAACGAGCCTTTGAAAAGCCTGTGGCCTGATTGGGTATTGTTTTGTCAAGTCTGACCCTTTTGACAAACTAAACATGTGTATGGCCCCTACTCAAAACTATTTCCAACTTTGACCCATTGAGGTCGTCGCTAAAGAGGTTGGAGCCGAGCTTGTGCAGTTCGGCGCCATCCTCATTTGGCGCTGAACACCTGTTTCGGTTCCGTAATTTTTTCTAAGGATTTAGAAATTTTAAAGTGGAGGTTGGCTCCATCCTCTTTGGCGCCGCCGTCGAACTTATGGGTCAGATTTGAATACAGTTTTAAAAGGGACCATATATGTCAATATGTGTTTAGTTTCTCAAAAGGCTAGCAAAAAATAGGCGGACGCTAGGCGTCAGTCGGTTGTACCAGCCTCGCTACAGTCGCCTCGACAGCCGTCCGATGCAGGTTTTGCGGTAGTAAATTGCGACCTGCGCGTGAGACGTCGCTTTCCGATCTGGCGAGACTTCGCTTTCCTACATTCCTGCATGTCTTCGTACGAGAGAACAAAGTTTTGCAAGACGTCGCTTTCGCACATGCTGCTGCGTTGCTTCTTTTCTTGTACAGACCCAGACTCGTTGCATGTCCTGCTGCCTTGCCACATGCGTGGTAGCCCTAGCTGCTAGCTGGCAGATATATAGCACTACACTATAAACACAAGCTAAATGTACACAGAAATGCTACCGTGGCATTATTTTTTCTGTATATGTAGCTTTTAAAACATGCAAGCATCATTTTGTAACATTTTCATATAAATATATAGAAATTTAGTTGCATATTTGTAGCATAATATATATACTTCTACAATAAAAAAAACCCGATTGGGTGGCGGGCGTCATTGCGTGTCTTGGAGAAAATTGCACATAACACCAGGGTTTGATGCCATTGTTGCACAGAACACATAATCAAAACCCCTTTTGCAGCAAACCCCAGTTTTTGGTGTAATATGTTGCAGCTAGCACAAAAGGATGATTTAGGCTCTTAATAGGTATCTTTTTTGCAAGGCTCTTAATAGGTATCTAATATGTGGTCCCATGACACTGTACCGTATTTATATACCGTATACCACAATTATACGACACTTTATATAAAAAAGCATGTCACATACCGTATACCACAATTATATGACATTTTATATAAAAAAGCGCATGTACAAAATATTTGGACCTCAACAGTCAACATAGACCTTTATACAGGGGCCGTTAACATGAGTATGTTTTTCACATTCTCGCTATAAATTCAGTTGTTAGTTCAGAAAACTAGCAACTTCAAATCTGCAACGGGGATTTGGTGCACCTGGGAAAATACGTTTTATTTCGGGCAATAGATAAATAACAAAACTGTGGCTGTATAAAGTAGTAAAAATCCCCTATTTTGTCCCAAATTTTGTGCTTACGTAGAAAACCTATATATGTATCTGCAATTTTTTGGGAGACAAAAAGTACGATTTTTTATTATTTTTACAGTCAATTTTTTTATATGTGTTTTTCTTTAAAAATGTCGTACAATTGTGGTATATGGTACACAAATACGGTATAGTGTCATGGGACCATATGTTAGATACCTATTAAGAGACTAAATCAACTTTTTGGGCTAGCTGCAACCTATTAGACCAAAAACTGGGGTTTGCTGCAAAAGGGGTTTTAATTCTGTGTTCTGTGCAACAATGGCACCAAACCATGGACGGATCCACCATGGGTCATGGGTGTTCAGCTGAACACCCAAAAATTTATGCAGAAAATTTCGTATATATACTTATAATGGCATTCATATCTCATTGGTTGTATACGTTGCATTTTTTCTTCACTTAAGCATGGAATTACCAGACATCTATCACCAATATATGGTTGCCGACATACGAGCTTTGTGCTCCAACATGCAACGTTGCCTCTTCATGCCACTAGAGCTACTTATGCGCATAGTTAAATGGACATACACACGCACATACAAACCAGTTTTACCGTTATCACGTTTAGTTGGCTAACATTTGTGTGTCACACGCATATATGTAATTTAATTGCTATAGATACGAGTCTCGTGTCCGCGTCGCTCTAGGGCGGTCGACACAGACGAACCAAGCATTGCCACACCTCAACCACCCCACTCCGCTCCTCGCTCTGCCCCCTCACCGCCTCCCGGCAAAGCCCGGGGGTAGTCGGCGGCAGCGTACCATCCTCCTCTTGTGCGTCTCTGGCTAGTGCGGCGTGGCGCCATGGACGGCGAGCTCCAGGTTGTGGAGGAGGGCGGCGGCCTCAGCTAATTTTGGCGATAAGGACGGTCCCGTTGGCTGCGCGGGTAGTGTTGTTCACAACACTGGGGACTGAAACACGCACTCGACAAACCCTCGGTGACCTCGGTAAAGCGACACACACAGAGCAAGGAGACACAGCGGTTTACCCAGGTTCAGGCCACCGTGATGGTTGTAAAACCCTACTCCTGCTTGTCTGGATTGCACTGCTTGTAGAAGTTACAGTACATGTATTGGAGCTTGAATCGGATCCCCTGCTAAGGTTGCGGCGCGGCCCTATTTATAGTGCTCGGTCCTTTTCCCCCAAAGGTGTTGGCGGGAAGGGTTGCCACATAGCACCAAAAGAGGGTACCGGCGTACTGCCCTAGCACAGATAAAGCCACCGTCCACGGCGCAGTCGCAAGGACTTATCAGTGACGTCTCCGGTGATGCTCGCGGTAGCGCGTAGCGCTGGTCGGCTGTCTTGCACCAAAGAGGAAGGTCTTGGGCTTCGCTTTGCTTGCCGTAGTTGGTCGGCATCCTTTAATCAGCAAAGTGGAAAGTTTTGGCCGGCACGCTCCGCGTCGGGGCGCAGGCGTGCGCGTCACTCTGAAGGAGACGCAGATGCACATGGCCCCTGGCACGGGGTCACGGGTGTGCAGTGTCTTGTCTTGTCTTCGCGCGAGGCCTGGTGGCGATGCTTCCCTCGCGAGGGTGGCCTCGTGAGGCTGTCCCTTGGGTAGACTTGGTTGTCCGCAGCGTGTCCTCCTGAGGCTATGCGCCTCAGAAGTGTGAGCCTTCGTGAGGCACTGCAGAGCGTGTCGCACTCTGTTGACTGCTGACTTGACTTGGTCTTCCACGTGTGGTCTTCTGGGCCAACGGCATACGGGCCGTGGTACCCTGGTTTCCACTAGTCCGACAGTTTGGGCGTCGGTCGGTGGGGTGATTTGCCGCTCTTCTAGCGGTGGTGACCGCAACGCGGCGAGCGGCATGGGCATGGTGGCTGCGCAGGAAGTGTCCCTGCCGGATTTCGAGGCACATTATCAGTTTTCATCTTTATGTTTTCTGTTGGTTTGAATTTGAACACCCAAAGTTAAATTTCTGGATCCGTCCCTGCACCAAATCCTGGTGTTATGTGCAATTTTTTGCGTGTCTTGAGACGGACGGCAGCCACGGCATGTAGGTTGGTGATCGGTCGCCATCGGGCATCGGATCGATCGGTCATGCACACAACCCACAAAGGGGTAGTAAACGAGTTTGCTGGACGTACGTACCTGGCACAATCATCCTTTCTTTTTCTTGGACCACATTTATCTACGACTATGCCAAGAGGAGCATCCATCGCTTTATATCATGATATCTTGTCTTGTTTGCAACTGTGATCGAAAACGAAATGGCTCAAGTTAAGGTTACTAATGGCATCGCCACCCATCGTGAATAACCATCCATCCTTCTTCTCTTCTAGGACGGGTTCTAGCTAGCATCGTCACAATGCACCGGCTTTTAGCTCTTGCTTTTGAATTTGACCCCAGTCACTAATTAACACCTTGACCTGACCCCCAAGGTGTCCAATTCCCTTCTTGAAGGGTCAAGTCCAGACGTGATACATCAATGATAT
The DNA here is from genome assembly GCA_947311845.1 of Poa pratensis. Lineage (NCBI taxonomy): Eukaryota > Viridiplantae > Streptophyta > Magnoliopsida > Poales > Poaceae > Poa > Poa pratensis. The sequence goes on from CAMZMU010000050.1 coordinate 25,713,412, forward strand.
TATCATGCTAACTTGTCTATTTGAACATGTAAAGTGAACCGGAAGATATGGTGGCACGCGCATAGCAATAGCACAGTACAAATATATTCTCTAAAACAAATATACCAGTGGAATGCTCACGCTCCAACTATGAAAATATCACAGAGTACTGTACTGTTGCGGTGCTGCCTAAACTTGTAGCACTATCCAGCAGTTATACATATTTACATCATAGAACTGCTTCCCTTGGCATTATCTATCACGCACGGAGTTACACATATCTACAGTTTATTCCATGTACATTTGAATGATGGTTTTCTATGTCTGTCGCTCCTGTATAACCAATGGCCTCTTGTAGTACCTCAACAGCAGGGACCAGCAGACGACACTGACGAGGACGCCGCCATCGCAGCGCCTGCAACCCACGGCGGCAGGCGGAACCGGGTCGACGGGAATAGGACCCCTGCGGCAATTGGTATGCCCAGGATGTTGTAGCCGAGAGCCCAGACATAGTTCATCCGTATGCGGAAGAAGGTCTTCCTGGACAGGTCGATCGCAGTGATCACGTCCTCCAAGTTGCTCTTCATGAGGACGATGTCCGCAGCTTCGATGGCGACATCGGTGCCCGCGCCGATCGCCATGCCCACGTCGGCTGCCACCAGCGCTGGGGAGTCGTTGATTCCGTCACCAACCATCGCTACTGTTCTTCCAGACAGCTGCAGTAACCAAAATTCAAAGGCAATGAGTGGTAGATGTGTGGCTGTAAGACAAACATCATGAAAGTGACAAAGCGAGGATATCACACTTTGAGATAAAGCAATGGGTATCATAGCTAGCTCACCTGTAGTTCCTTCACCTTCTCGGCCTTCTGCTCCGGTTTCGCTTCAGCCATGATATTTTCAATGCCAACCTCTCTGCCGATGGCTTTGGCAGTTCCCCAGTTGTCCCCAGTCACCATTATACACTCCACCTTCATGGACTTGAGGTACGATATCACTTCATGAGCATTTGGTTTTATTGGATCAGACACAGAGATTATGCCCACAACTTCTTGATCCATAGCCACGATAATCCCTGTCTGTGCATTGTCTTCTTCTTCCAAGAGGATTTCTGAAGCTTCCACAGGGACATCAATGTTTAATGACAACATAAAGCTCTTATTTCCCACAATGACACTCTTGCCACTGATTTTTGCCTTGACGCCATGTCCAGTGACTGAAAGGAAATCCCTTGCTTCAGGCCAGATATGGTTTTCCTCTGAGTAAAATTTATTGGCGTGCTCCACTATCGCCTTCCCCAGCGGATGCTCACTGTTGACCTGAAACACTATGAAGTATGAGCAAGGTATGTACCCAAAATGTAGAAAACTATCCGCTAAGACATATATAGAGTTAAACAGCATACCTCTGCTGCTGCAACGTAGTCATAGAATTCACGTAAGACCATGTTTTTCAAGAGTCTGGTACTGACGACAATAGGCTTCCCAATGGTTAGTGTCCCTGTCTTATCGAAAACAATGCAGTCCACCTGCAAAACGCATACAAATAATGTTCGTCAACAATTTGAAGCACTGTGTGCTGACATGACTTCAGTCGTATAATTAATTTTAGACCTTCTGTGCACTCTCCAGAGCTTGCCCACCCTTGATCAGAACACCTTGTGAGGCACCAACTCCAGTTGCAACCATCACGGCAGTTGGAGTAGCGAGCCCTAGGGCGCAAGGACAGGCGATGACCATAACTGATATCCCGAACTGAAGAGCTAGCTGAAAGCTATCCATGGAAGATGGTATCCACGAGCTAGGATAGCCATGGAACCTACCAGCTAAGAACCATACAAGCCAAGTAAGCAAAGAAAGAACGATGACCTGCAAGCATGAAGCAGATTATTCAACACTGGTAAGAATATACACCGTTATTGGATTAACACAATGTAGCTGAACTCATCGCACAAATAATGTAACAAAACTCACCAGGGGGACAAAAACTTTAGATATCTGATCAGCAAACTTCTGTACAGGAGCTTTTGCCATTTGTGCTGACTCTACTAACCTTACAATCTGTGCCAGGGCACTTTCTGATCCAACAAATGTTGCCCGGACATGGAGCACACCATTCTCATTCACCGTCCCTCCAATCACCGTATCACCCTTCTTCTTTGCCACGGGCCGTGATTCTCCGGTGATCATGCTTTCATTCACATGGCTCTGGCCCCAAATTACAAATCCATCGGAAGCAACTTTCCCACCCGGAATGACTTTGATCACATCATTTTTCTGAATCAACCGACTGTCGATCTCCTTCTCGCTTACAACACTACCTTCATGGTCGTACAACAGCACTGTTGCAGTTTCTGGTGCAAGATCCATCAGCTTGGCAATAGCTTCAGAGGTCTTTCCTTTTGCCAAGATCTCAAGATACTTTCCAAGAATGATAAATGATATGAGCATAGAACTTGTCTCGAAAAAATCTGTTGCCTTATAAGTCTCAGAAGTGGCAGCTCGGAGAACTGAGTAAACTGAGTAAAAATAAGCCGTGTTGGTCCCCAGAGCAATGAGCACATCCATGTTTGGCGAGCCATGACAGATGGCCTTGTAAGCACCGGTATAAAATTTGCGGCCAATTACAAACTGGACAGGTGTCGACAAAATCCACCGCAATAGCTCACCAATGCTCATCATGTTGATAACCTTTTTATCCAGCCCGTCCATCAGAACTGGAATGTACATGAACACCATGGAGGTTAGGAACACTGGAACAGTGAACATTAAGCTCCACAAGAAAGACTGCCTGTACCGCTTTATCTCCCCATTTCTATGCTGCTCTCTTCCATCGGCTTCCGGATATATTGATACAGCAATATGACCAGACGCAGCTGACTCAATGACTTCGATAAGGTCCCGGGGTCCTGTCTGGTCAGGTTTGTACGAGATGGTGATCTTTTGGAGCTCGGTGTCGACTTTTATGTCCTCCACTCCAGGAAGAGCTTGGACAGAACTTTTCACTATCATCACTGATCTCTCATCGAGAATTCCATCTACTTTGAGGTCTATCCTGCTCCGATCTTCTCCTGTGGTGACTAGTATTGCTTCAAAGCCAGATTCTTCAACTGCATGGACTAGTTGGGTAGCAGTAACAACCCTGCGATCATAACGGATTTCTGCCTCTTCAGTAGCCAATGCAACAGAAGCTCTCTGAACGCCTGGAACAACTTGCAAGGCAGATTCAACTGTACTTGTACAAGACGTGCAGGTCATTCCTTTTATGTGCAGTCTGCATACTAGAATGTTCTTTTCTTTAACCTCCTCGTCAATCAGTTTAGCTCCAAATCCAGCATCTTCAATGGTTTCCCTAATTTTTTCCTCCTGCAAAAGAAGTCATTCATGAACTCCGATATCCAAATAAAAGGATTGAATAACATAGACATAACTCTGTATGAACATGAAGTGAAATTAATGGAAGCACATAAATGAGTTTCAGGTATACTGCAAAAAAATGCATTGAACAAAATGAGCATGAAATTTCCGTGTAATTAGATCATTCTTATCAGTTGAAACAGGTGTGACCTATACAATCTGTAAAATAATTCAAAGCTTCAAACAATAACGTTTTACACAGGATATATATTTCTTTTTTAGTATACAGAGCTTTTTTGAAGGATAATTGACAGGACCTCCACCCTTCTCAGTGGAGAAGAAAAGTACTTAGTATATAAACTAAACAAGCAATGTTAGTATCCAGGAGAAAGAGCATCAATGTGTAAAGATGTTGTCTTTTATATTCGTCTACTGTCTAAATTGACCTTTCCGTGTAGTGAAGAATCATCAATGTACGTGTTATCTCAGTCTCTTATTCACTATCTTTATCCCTAGATAGAACTGCTATCAAATACACCACCTAAGTGTGGCACTATCTTCTAGCTATTACTGATTAAAGTTACTTCATGCATCAATGTAATGACATCAGCCAAATCATAGGTGCCATCCAAAAAGGAAGTGTGAGCAAGCAGCCATTATGTTGAAATAAAGCTGATTTTTTTTTCAGATCCGATAATTTTGTCCTCCAATTATAACAGTGCACTTATACTGCAGGAAAAGGACTTCCAGTAATAGAAAAAGTACCCCTATCGTTTCAACAAATTTCACAATACTGATGAAAAGGGTAGGTACTTCTTGTTTCCAGAGAGAGTATTTCTTTCTAAAAAGATAATCAGAGATAACAGTGGTGGGACAAGATTAGACCTTAAATGCTCCACTGATGAAAGTAAATTATGAGATGAGAAACGTGAGTGGAAAATTGTTCCAGAATAAGAATATATATTCCAGCCTAGAAATTTAGTAGTCAGTTGGCCATATGATCAAGTCTATTGGGAGGAACTCAGGAACACCAAATGATCAGATGAAAAAACTCGAAGCTACACAATAAAATGCACTGAACCTGGTTCCAGTGAAAACTGATAACTGCGCAACAGAGAAGGAGGCGTAATATAAAAAGGGAAAAAGCAAGGGTATGTATCGGCACTCCATTATAAACGTGGATCTCTGGAACTTTGGTTCAACCTTTTCCCATATGACCACAATAGCCAGGTTCCATTACTTCAGCAGCCAAACAAAAAAACGCGAACACGCACCCAAATGCATGTCATTTTGTATTAGAAGAAAATATAATTCGGTAAAATGGAACAAGGATTCACAAGTTCAAAGTATTCGAATACGCGTAAGGCTAACTATACCCAGAGTAGGAAAGGAGCTTCAGTTGATTAACTTTCAAATTCTGTTGTAGTAAAGCCAAATTGAAAATGGCTTTGGGGCATATAAGTTTGTGTGTGTTTCCTTCCTAATTTCTGCCTTGCAAGCAATATTAACTGCACTTGTAGTTGAAAACTTGTAAACATGATCGATAAAGCAGGAACCATCAAATATATTTTTCCAAATCAAGCTTTATAATGAGCCTGGTGCTTGTGCACATCACAGTATTTAAACCTAGGTCTATTATAACCAAAATTGACCAGTCGATGTTTTCAGGACACATGAAGTAGTTAGCAGTTCCACATCAGAAGCAAAGTTGTCTACCTGTAACCTTCTAAACCACAAGAATGCTAATAAGTGCAAATAAACTTTCGACAAGCCCGCCTCCCCTTTAAACATTTTCAGCTAAAATGAAACAAATTAAGGCCGCATGAAGCACTATAGATACCACCATTGGTTTTTCAGCGGGAATTTAGCGGTTGGAAGAGAGCAGCTGCAGCACATTTTTTTCCGAGATTTTACGCTCTGTAACTAAAAAATGCATGTAGGGCCTCCTTGGTGCACTGCCAAATTTAGCCTTCAACATTTGCCAAGCCAAAGTCAGGGCGAATTGAAAGTAGTTCTCGAGATCTAAGTCTACATTTTTCCAGATAACATCCTATAACGGTTGAGTACCATAGCACACCTCACAAGCATGGATCACCAAGGGTGTGACATTGGATCCCCCTACAGGGAAATTTTCTTCAGACACACTACCTAAATCACCAAAATTGGTTGCACAGCTATACGTCTGCCTCTACACTCGTCACAGAGTTGCCAGTGCTCCCAGTAACAGCCACCTTCTGAGACTGGAACGTCATAAAGCTAAACGCCCCGTGTATCAAGTTATCAACTTGCAGGTTTCTGACAGAAAGGACCCAGTACGTGTGCCTTAACGTCGAGGTAAGCAGGGCACCACGCCTAACGGGATGAACCGTTTGCACTCATCTCCAACTGTACATTAAAAATTCAAAACCATATATCACAACGAACTAGTGCCCAAAAATTTCGCTAAGAACCCATCAGAATAGCATCTAAATCAGGGTCTGTGTAGTGCTTAGCGGATGGGCAGGGCCAAAAAATCAGGGTGCTCTGCTCACCGAGACGAATGCCGGGTAGAAGGCGACCTGCGCGCGGCAGCCGAGGACGTCGACCGCGGCGTCGTGGATGCCGTGGAGCCGCTTGACGGCTTTCTCCACGGAGCCGGCGCACGCGGCGCAAGTCATGCCGGACACCTCGAAAACCGCCACCTTTTCCTCCTCCTCGGCCGCCCACGCCGCGGCCTCCAGATCCCCGGCGACCGCGGCCTCCTTGGGGCGCCGCGGCATGGGCGCGTACCGCGGCCGGAGCACCAGGGGCCCGCTCGCTTCGGAGGCTCCGCCGCGGAAGCAGGCGAGGAACAGGGCTCGGCTGGCCGCCGCCATTGGTGGCGTGAACTCCCGGTACGGCCGGAGCGAGGGTTTCCGTGTTTGTACGGGAATTTCGATCAAAGATGGGATCTTTCGAGCTCGCGACAATCGCCGAGGCGTCTGAGAGTGGTTTGAACATCGGCGGATTTATAGGGCGAGGCGCGCCGATGGTGTGGGCTTCTTCTTTTTCCGAAAACGAGATTGCCGTTAAAGCAAAGGGAGTGCTAGCAGCGTCATTAGAATATGGCACACGCCAGTAACGTAGGCAGGTGGGGAATTCTGGTATTAACCGATTACTGAAGATCAAACTGCGAACGGAAGCAGTACTACATGTAGTACAACACCTTTCTGAGAGCAGAATAACATTTTTTTTTATGCCTCTGGATTGATACAGCTGTAGTATCTGAACTTAACATACCGACTCACACCACACGCACGCACTCAACACCACACACCCTAGTGTGCAAGCTAAGACCTACAGATCTATATAAACCCCACGCGTTTTGTGACTCCTATCGCTGTGGCTCGAACGCGCGCTGAGAGAGGCCATCAAAGAATATTACACTGCCCCTAGTGAGCAGTGTAGCAACAGTGTCACGACAGTCGAGCACTATTCCTAGTGAACAGTGCCCGCGGGTGAGACACCCAGAAATCGCTCCCTTCGGGAGTCGATCTCGGGTGGGGAGGGAGGCCACTGCCTCTCCTTGCCACTGAGCTAAAGCTCAGTTCTCATAGCAGAATAACAATAACGTTGGCAACTCGCTTAAACCAAACTAGTGTGCCCAGCTTTTCTCAACAAGCACCTACGGAGTACTAATGAAAATATCTTTCGATGGCATCGACTATTAAGCATGTGCATGATAGTGGAATTTGAGTCGAACTAGCAATATAGGTGAATAGTTTCTTCTTCTTTTGTACAGTACTTACAAAAAAGATGTTGGTCGGTCGGCCTCTGGTGTGTTCTGTGTTGTATGAGTTTCAGCCGGGTTTTTTTTGGAAACTATTCAACTCTTTTTCGACCTAATCAATTAAAGGCATTGCCTAGATTAAGAAAAAAATATATCCACATACGTGTAACACCATGTTCATGCAAAGCGCATTGTATAACATAAGCCTAAAGGAAGTCCATACAGTGCATTTGATCTACCAACCAAAAAATTACAAATGATCATATTTTTCTAGACAACACACATGTCGTGTATTTCATTTCATTCCTGTGCAAAGATTCACGAAGAGAGTACATATGTTCTGCACTTGACAAAAAAAAGGTGCTATGGAAAAGCATTTTTGGAATCACGGAAATTTTTCCCCCTCTTTTTTCCATGAAAACTTACATGTGTAGGTGTATTCCCGTGTTTTGAATTCCCGCGATTTTGGTACTTTCACTAAATATACAATAGCCTAAGTGCAATATTCCCTCAACTTCATCAACCAACAAACAAATTCCTCGATTTTGACAACAACATACTAGGAGGAAAATTAAATTAAAGAATATTTAATAGAAGAAAATAAATTAAGTACAAGGTATTTAAAAAAAATCTTATTACAAATGCTAGAAAACTTATATAATGTAAAATAAATGTCTAAAATATAATATGATAGTACTATAGATGTGATAAGATATTCTTAGACAACACACATGTTCGTGTCTTTCATTCATGTCCAAAACTCCATAAAAAGAGTGCATGCCCTCGACAGAAATAAAGGGGTGCTATAAAAAAGCAATTTTGAAATCACTAAATTTGTTTTTGACGTGCCACAAAACTATTTTTTCATGAAAACTTACATGTGTACATAGGACATGGACATGTGTATGTGTATGTTTTTCAGATTTTTTTACTCTCAATAACATCATTTGTTTCATCCCGGAAGCATATGTTTTTGGGTGCCGATTTGAATACTCGCTATTTTGGTCCCGTGACTAAACTATACAATAGCCTAAGTGCAATAGTCCCTTAGTTTCAGCAACCAACAAACTGATTCCTCTATTTTCAAAACAACATACTAGACGGAATAATAAATAAAAGATCATTTTCATAGAAGAAAATAAATTAAGTTGAATGCAATTTAAAAATAGCCTTATTATAAATGTTAAAAAACCTACATGAAGTAAATAAATATCTATAACATAGGATAGTAGTACAGAAATTATACTAAAAATTATGTATGTTTGAAATAGGAAAATATTTCGGGTTTTAATGTCTTCAATTGTCCCCATTCTTTAAATTTTCACTATGTTTTCTTGATTTATTGTATTTTATGTTTGTGTTGATTGGGTTGTGACAAGTAACCAATGCTTCATCCGTCGAATGATGTTGAACATGGCGATGAAGCAAAAATTTCCGGTTCAAATAATTGAAGGGCCATCTTATCTTGTATATATATCATCTTAGACAAAAGTTGTACTCAGGCTATTATCCAGGGATATACTTTTGCTCGTGATTTAATGAGGACCGTATATTTGTTCTGTGAGCTAGAAGACAGGAGCATGCCTCATAAAAAATCTAAATTATAATTTTGACTTTGAAGTTCAGCATATGATTGCTAAACTTAAACGCACTATGTTTATTCTATAATATGTTCCTGAAATAGATATAAACGTAAACAAATTTAAATGGATAAGAACACTAAATAGGCACAATCGGGCTAACGACGGACCGTAAATAGACACAGCAGGAGCAGCCCATGGACCAGGACAAAGAGGAATCTAAAGCCCTTGGCCTGCCAAACCAAAACAGCACAAGCTTTCTTGTCCAAATCATGTTTCAGTTTCGTGGTTCCTCTTGCTTTCTGCGGTAAACATCTACTTCTTCAGCCGAATTTTACTTGCTTGGGTCATCTAGCTTAGTTATGGGCAGCTAAAAGCGTGGTATATAGATATCATATGGTTTGCCCCCTTCAGCAAGGACAGCCTAGTAGAAATGAAAACCGTGACAGCCAGCAAACAGGAAAGAAAAAGCAAGAAAGTACAGGTACAGTCTATGCTCCAAGAGTAGGCGATCGATGCTCACCGAGACGAATGCCGGGTCGAAGGCGACCTGCGCGCGGCCGCCGAGGACGTCGACGGCGGCTTCGTGGATGCCGGGGAGCCGCTTGACGGCCTTCTCCACCGAGCCGGCGCACGCGGTGCACGTCATCCCGGTCACCGCGAACACCGCCAACTTCTCCTCCTCCGCCGCCACTGCTGCCCCTGTCGCGGCCTCCAGATCGGCCCCGCTTCCTCCTGCTCCGTCATCACCGACCTCGACGGTAACGGCCGCCCTCGGGCGCCGCGGCATGGACGGGTACCGCGACCGCAGCGCGAGGTGGCGGCTCGTCTCGGAGCCGCCGCTGTGGAAGCATGAGAGGAAGAGGGTGCGAGTGGCCGCCGCCATTGGGAGCGCGAATTGCCTACCAGCTGTATCGAGTGATTGTTTTGGTTTGGGGATGTGCGACCAGATCGCTGAGGTTTTGTGCAAGAAAGCGGTTTAAGCATTAGCGCATTTATAGGCGGGGAGCCCCGCATTAGCTGCAAGCTGGCCACGATTGTGCTGACCTCGTTACTCGTGATGGCGTGATGCTACTGGTATAGCGTACGTGACGCCGGAAGTTAAAATATTTCCGGTCAATAACCAAGTGGAGAAGTCAGCTACTAAGACTACCCATAGTGGGAGTAACTTCACTAGTAACATAGATGCCACCTAAGCAAAAAATCCTATGTGGCATGTAATTAATGAGGAGAGATGCAAATAGAGTAACTTAGCTAGTTACTTGTAACACTAGTAACATCACATTTTTCAAGAAAAAATGAGTCTATAGAGTAATAAATGAGACCATATATGACACCACCTCTTTGTTACTTTGCACTATGAGGATAGTAACATAGTCTAGTAATATGTGTATGTTACTAGTTGAACTTACTCCCCACTATGTCTAGTCTAAGTAGGAGTACTGGAGTAGTTACATCTTTTGTGTACAAAATTCAGTTATCTTAACTAATTCTGTAATGGTGGGCTTGGGCCTCAAGCAAGCAAGCAGGCTGGGAGGACCTGGAAGTCGTTAACATGCAGCGAAGTCACCTCTGTACTGGAGAGGGAAATTTTTGCTTTTTCTTTAGTTCAGATTGCCGTCGTCGTCCGTGCAATAAATCCGGAGAAAATCCACAACAACACGGAACGTGGAATGAATTCGAATTTGAAATTATTGCTGTCGTTCCGGAGTTTTACACGTTCTCAGTTGGTTGTACCACACAAGCTTTGGATGATGTAGCACGCCAGATAATATTTCAATTCAAATTTGACTTGGAGTTGCTTGTGGATGCGGTAGTAGCACTGGTACGCACTTAGCATTTCGAATTTCTAAACTCTTTCTCTCGTTCCAGAGTTCTACACGTTCTCAGCTGTTCACAAAAAATACGAGCGCTTTGGATGATCGTAGCACGCCACATGATTCTTCGTGACCATGGTTTCAACAACTGCATTATTGAGTCGGACTGCTTGACAATGGTTAAGCGAATTGACTCAGTTGCTTTTGACAGGTCTCATGTAGGCACGGTGGTGCGAGACATCAAAGCTCTGTCGTCAGGCTTTGACTCGCTATCTTTCAAGCATATCAATCGTAGTCTGAATGTTGTAGCGCATCAATTAGCTCGAGCCTCTGCGCGCTCTAGTTGTACTCTTTCTTTTCCTGTTATCCCGGATGTTATGTGTCAAAAAAAAAGCACGCCACATGATACTTCAATTCAAATTTGACTTCGAGTTGCTTCTGGTAGCAGCACGGGTACGCACGTAGCCTCAAAGCCAATCCATGTCAGGTCAAATTTTAATTAAGTTATCGAAAACTTCTTCCATGCCTACGACGAATTCGACACCGATTTGTCTTGGAGCTAAGCCAAATCAAACTGCAGTGAAAAATAACCAGGCGTTGTTTTCACATGGCGACATCAGCATGCAGGTTTATATTACCTGGTGAACAGAACTGCAAGATGTGTGACCTGGGTTATTTTACTCGCCAGAAACCAGGATATCAACTCCGGCCGGCGTGATCTGGCGCCTACGTGTCGAGCGATCTCCCTCGGCCGCCGGAGCCAATCACCAGGCCTCCTATGCATTTTATTGCACGTCTCTTCTTTGTCGCTGCTAGTATTATCTTTTTCTATTTTGCAAGGACTTTGTCGCTGCTGTTTGTTGAGGAAATCTAGTGTATATATTGCTTGATACGAACACAAATACTACTCATAAACACCTGGAGGTTGACGAACTGTCTTGGTTCACTGAACCTTTGTTGAGAACGGTTTGGTTCACTGAATCTTAGTATTCCTCAACACTCACTCGCTTGGAACGTTTGACATATTTATTTTCTTATAAGAAGCCGGTGTTGTCATCTCGTTGTTTTGAACTAATCCATGCTCGTTTTCGATGACGTTCTCCATGAAAAACTTGTAAGGGAGGCTGATCAGACGGATTCACATAATTGATGAAGCAAGTTGCCGCCGGTCATGCACGAGGAGCGTGACAACTGACAAGCTTACGTTGGCTGTTCCACTGTCTAGTGTTGACGATTGTCAAACAGTTGCATGATCGATCGATCTTGGAGGCGAGAAAGTTGAATTGCTTTGAGTAACAACGTGCACACATAGCCTCAAAACCAGGTAACACAGGATCAAAATTTGGATTTATTTAGTAGAAATCGTAATCAAGTATACGGCTACAGTCGTGCTACCTAGAAAGTCTCTCAAACCCACACGAATCAAATTCCACGCCGATTTGTTTTGTTCGTGCATGGGTTGAATGGCGTGATAGACCGGTTCAGTTTTATTTTAACGAAGTAATCAAGACAAATCGAATTGGATCATGCAAAGTATGAGCTGATCGATCTGGTTTTACATCGGCAGCCGCTCGGATAGATAAGTCGAGAGTCAGGTTTGATGGATGACACAAGGATTGTTTTTCTTAAGGAGACTTATCTCTTCGGGTTAAAATTACAAATTCAACTCAAAATCCCCTGGTCGTTGCTTCGTGCTAGATTCCAGATGCATACAAAGGACCAAACAAACAACGTGCACAACGTTATACGGAAGACAAATCCAGCTTGATTAACACTACGAGAGGGGTCATTCTAATAATGTTTCAGTTTAGAAGGACTCTCCTCGGGGAAGCATGGCTCCATTTGGTGGAAAGGCTAATGCAAGTTCAGATTCCAATGAACCGTGGACGCTGACCTCCTCTGGTAAATTTACAGTTAAATCTCTGTACAGTGATTTTACGAATGGGCATACAAGATTTTTTCCGTAAATATTTGTGCAGACTTAAGATATACTTTTGAAGATAAATATTTTCATATGGTTTCTTAATAGAAAGGTATTATTAATAAAAGATAACCTTGCAAAACGAAGATGAAAAGGATGCCAAAAATGTGTTTTCTGTGATACAGATGTTAAACGTCTTTTTACATCTTATTATTTTGCTCATAATATTTGGTGATTGATCCATTTTACTTTTAATATTACCCCCTACGAGCATGTCACATTTGTTTGGCAACTGGTTAAACGGTGTTGATAAAACTACAAAAGCAAGAATACATATAGGAGTGTCTGCTTTTCTGGCAATTTGGAATTGCCAGAATGATCTTGTGTTTAATAAAGTTAGTGTTCCTCATTACTTGCAGGTTATCAACATAGTGGTTTACTGGATTCGTGAATGGGTCGTCCTTCTTACCCCAACCAACAAGATCATATGGATTTTGGGTGCACTCGTCTGAAGGTGGTCGTTCAGGCAATTTTTTCAGCCAGGGTGGTTGGTGGCATACTAGACGAATCAATGTTTAGACTTTCAAATTTTTTGGCTCATTTTTATGTTCACTTTGAGTGACCCTTGAACTGTATACTTTCATACTTTATAAATCTTGCAATAAAAGGTTGCGTGCATCGCTCTGGTACAGAGGCTGGGACTGCGTTCCCCATTTAAAAAAAAGAGAGGGATCATTCTTTTTATTTACACGTCCCTTTTTGTTTAAATTATTGGCTTTTCTGCAGTGATAGGAATCGGCCGGACGACATGCTCGAGAATCTCCTACTGGCGGCTCATCACCTCTATACGCCGTCTAGTTGTTGCGTTTCTTTGTGTGCAGAGTTGGATTGCTACCTTCTTCGTTCCTTCTTGGAGTCTATGTTGTTGCCCAACATATATTTATTTTTATTTTTGTCGAACCTGATTGTTTTTATTTAGAGTGAATTCCACATTTTACCCCTAGTTATACATTTGTGACATTATATACCCCATCTAGTCAAAATTCGTATAGATTACCTATTTTAGATACTTTGCGCCATCTTTTTGTGATGCATGTCCGTTGGGAAAGGTGTGAGGTGATGATTGCAATTTGAAAATGTGAGAATGATGGTGAGGAATGGAACAAACTAATAAGACTAAGCTAGATATATCACCGATAATGATCTCCTTGGTTTACACAATTTTTCGCGCCGCAATGGGTTAAACACGTCGGTCTTACGTGACAATACATTCAAAATGCTAAAATGGGGTAAAACCCATGTTTATAGAGTATTTCGATAACATTCTCTCTAAATGGGGTAATATTTTTCACCGGCGCACAACTATTGTGTAAAAAGTGGAATTCACTCTTTTATTTATAAAGCGGGGCCGAAAGACTGTTTTAGAGAGTTTGTAAACAATCTCTTTCGGATGTCACATTTATACCATCCAAGAACGACTGGCGAAAGGAATTTTCTTTGCCAACAGATTTTTTTGTGTTACTTGAACGTGATTATTTTATTTATAAAGCGGGACCTGAAAGTCTGTTTCAGGGAGTTTCTTAACAATGTAAGGCCTTGTTTACTTCAAAAGTTTTTAGGGGATGGGAAGAGTGGGGATGGGAGGGGATTTGGTGAACACTCAATTCCCACAAATCCCAACAAATACTTTTCCCCTACAATATACTAGTATGGACTAGAGTTTTTGTGTTAGACAAAAATGAGTTGGTTGGTAGGGGTTATTTGAGCATTATCCCCTCTCATCCCCTAAAATACACTAGAAGTAAATAAACTAGTGGGGATTTTCCGGGATCCGGAATAATCTCCTCTCATCCCCTAAAATACACTCGAGATAAACAAGGCCTAAGTCTAGCTGGTCGCATTTCAGAGGTCACATTTATACAATCCAAGATCGACTTGCGAAAGGAATTTTCTTCGCAAGGCATTACGAGACGGATTGTGTGGCAATTTGAATTTTCCGTTTTCCCTACTTTGTATACCACCCGTCTGGTAACTAATTAAACTGTCAATCAAACGACTTGACTGATGTGCTAATCAATTGTTCTATTTTTGTAGTCCCGCTATTTAGTGTCGTTTAGGCCTTTAGGGCTCCATACTCCGTAGGTTGGTTCTGACTTGCGAGGCAGTGACCAAAGACCATATGGTGTATGTGGAAACGTCGGATAACGAGGACGAAGACAAGTCGGTAATTGGCTAGCGTCAGAAGTTCAGATTCAAATAAACTCCGATATTGACAGCAAACACGAGCTCCTTTTTTATACCGTCATGCATATGGCGTCGTTGCAAAGTACCTATCCAATGTTGTCTGGGTTGAAGGGATAAGAGCACCCTCAAGTGAACGTGTGTCATCAAGCTTGGTAATTGGCATATCGGAAAATCTACGTTCAGGGCGGTCTGAAGTTAACGAAACTGGGCGGGCACACTCCCACCGTCTGATCGATCAGATCAGTGTCCCCCTTCCTAAGGGGAGGGGAGGCGTTGACTGCGGTTCCCCAATTCCTCAGTCCTGGGTCGTCGCCGCCTTGCCGCTGGTCCGACCGCCCGCCCGCGCCACGTCCTCGGCCCCAGCGCCCGTCCGCACGACTCACTCCTCGCCGTCGCCGCGCTCACCTAGAACGGGGGCGGCCTCGTCCTGCTGTTGTTCCCCTCTTAGGCCCGCAAAACGCCGCCTCCAGGCCGGCGAGGCCGCGCTTGACGACGAGGTGGCCGAGTACCAAGCAGGGTGTGGGCAGATCAAATAGGGATTCGCGTCCATTCGCCGAGACGCCCGCCTAGGAGGTGTGTAAGATGGCGTGCCGCGGCGTGGCGGATCGACTAGCTGCGGTGGTGCGCCGTGGAGGCCGCCGTCAAGTAGATGTTCTCGCTAGCGCAGGCCCAGGAGTTCCTATCGAGGATGTCATCGTCATGGTCGGCGGCGATTCGAGCGTATGCGCACCAATGCAAGAGGGACTGCAGATGATGCGTGGTGCCGTGACCTCGCCATGCCTGCTTCTCTGATCGATACTTAGATTATTTTGGTTGCCGATGAATGTTTTTGCAGATAATGTTGAAGAGAAAGCAGTACAAGTGCTGATGATGTTTGCCTCAGTTTTTTTTCATTCCATTGTGTGTTTTACTTCAGAAGGATTATTTCTGAATCGATAAATATTTAGAATTATGCTAGAAATCGTAGCGATGGATTGATGATGCTTGTAATCATCTCTATCATCTTCTCGTTTTTTCAGCTCGTTCTATTATATTGGCAAAGAAGATGCAGCAAAATTGGAACTTTGTACGTAGAGTTACACGCTAGATCTTTATTCAGAAGTAGCTTCACTAGCTATGTAGATTTCGTTTAGAGAACTCGATCTGGGCAATTGTGAATTTGTGATGTAGATCATTGCAACCTCCAATAGCTTTTGTTTTTAGTGATATATCATATACATAATTTCTATGTTCAGACGGGTCTAGCTGAGCCCATTCGTGTTGCCGCGTCGAGGTGTCGCCCGATTGATCCGATCGTGTCATTATTTGAGTGCCGAAAACCACCTCTAGTATCGCTTGGACGGCGCCCACCCCAAGTCGGGTGGGTACCCTGACATGCCCTTGCCGGGGGTGGCACGACAACGAAACCCGAACATACAACATGGTCTTCTTCCATACACATGTTACAGAGAAGATCGAGCCGAGCATCAAGGTAATGAAGGAGCGTCCCGACCCCATATTAAAGGTGTCTCCCGAATGACGTCATAACCCAACTGATAGTTATCCGATTGTTTATATAATAGTTATGCACCAAGTATTGATTGACTTTACCCATGTCTTCATAATATAGTTATCACCAAAAAATCGATATAGTTACCCTACCATCTAGGTATTGGTATCCACCTAATACGTATGGAGTTACCCATATGTTAATAATATAGTTATCACCCCAATTTGGCTAATAGTTACCCTACTATCCACATAATAACTACCAACCCAATACTCATAGATATATCCATGTATTTATGATATAGTTATCGCCACAAAATTAATAGTTACTTTGATATCTGACTAATATATACGAACCAAGTACTAACCAAGTACTTATAGAGTTACTCAGTTGTTCAGAATATAGTTATCATCACCAAATCGATTTAGTTACCCTACTATGTAAGTAATAGTTACCCAACAAATACTTATGGAGCTACCCATGTGTCATTATATAGTTATCACCACGAAATCGATTTAGTTACCCTACTCTGTATGTAATAGTTACCTACTTAGTACTTGCGTAGTTACCCATGTATTCATTGTATAGTTATCTCCATGAAATCTATTTAGTTACCATGCCCTTTTGCTAATAGTTACCCACCCAGTATTTTATTGAGTTACCCATGTGTTGATATAGTTATCACCATAAAATCGATGTATGTAACATGTCGTTTGGCTAATAGTTACCCACTTAGTACTGATGTAGTTACCCTGTTGTTGGACTAATAGTTACCCACTCTGTATTGATGGAGTCACCCATGTGTTGATATAGTTATCACCATAAAATCGATGTGGTTCCCCAGTCGTTTGGCTAATAGTTATCCACCCAATATTGATTGAGTTACCCATGTGTTCATTGATATAATTAAGTGTTATCCAGATATTCATGATATGGTTACCAACCGATTACATCTGTAGTTATCCGGGTGTTTGGGGTAGAGTTACCTAGGTATTTACGGTATGGCTATTATGACCAAATCGATGTAGATACCATGCTCTCGAGCTAATAGTTATCAACACATTATTTATGGAGTTACCCAGAGTGTTTATGGTTTGGCTATCACCAATAAGTCGACATAGTTATCCAACTCTCTTAGCAATAGTTACGAACACAGTTTCTAGGGAGTTTTCTATCTTTTGGGGGTGTTTTGTCACCATAAAATCGGTATATCACCATAGTACTGCGCAAGTGTTTTAGTGAATAGTTACTCACTTGTCCATGATAAAGTTAACACCTCAAAGTATACCTGGCCATGGGCCGGGCCGGGCCTAACAAAGCCCATGGTCAAAATCCCATGCCCAGACCCATCCATCGGGCCTATATTTTAGGCCCAAGCCCACCCATAGGCTGCAAAATCCCATCGGGCCTCGGGCTTCGGACCGAGCTTCTTCCTTAAAATGCCAATATGTAAATCACAGGCCTAGACCCATCTGACCTTCGGACTCAAATCTAAGGCCCAGGCCCGCCCGTGGGCAAGCCCAGGCACACCCAGGCCCTGTATTTTCGGGTCGGGCCAGAGATGGCCAGATATATCTCAAAGCGATAACTCACTTATGAAACTAGGTTGTTGTTACTTCCAAACTCGAAAAAAAGGAAAAAAAATCAAAAGTGAGATCTAGTTTACATCTGAAACTAATCCTTAATCAGTGGTAACTTACACACTATTGGCTGGATAACTACCGTTTTACTGGTGGATAACTTTAGAGGTCGGAAAAAATATCATCGGAACATATCAACATGAGATCTAGTTTCGAATATCTCGTCGCGACTAGCCTAGCGGCGAAAACGGATTTTAAATCGGATAAACGGTTTAACCTACGTAACATTTTAAATTTTGGATTTCTGCATTTAATTCTGATAACGTCATCAATTTTGTCCATACTCATGCGCACATGTCGTTGGCTTTTTGATGGATTTTGCGCATGCACATGGGCGAGTCGCTCTTTTTGGGTGTGATTATGTACATGTGCCACGTTCACGCCAGGTTGTCGGAAGGATTTTGGTCCGAACGGTCTACAACTAGCGTTAATTTCAGACCGTTCTAAACGTTGCACCGTCCTTGGCATATTAGGTCAACGATAGATAGCTGGATGCCGCATCTGGATTGGCTAGCTATGTTTACTTCTGCTATGCAGTGATTATTCTTATTGTGATGGATCCGTAGTGAATTTTTTGGTACAAGTCCTTGTCTCTCATGAAACAAACAAAATTTACGCCATTAGTCATCGCAGTTAAGATTAATCTTCCAGTGGTAGACTACTGACTTGTCGATAACTAGATGTCGTTAACGCCTCCGCCAATCTTGATGCTTCTGATCTCAGTTTTCTGAGCAAGTAGAGTTCTTTCTTCGATCTAACCCGACCAGTATAGTTCATGTATCGAGAAAGAGAATGTAAAACTGTAAAAGTCGAAAACGGGGCAAAATGCGAAGCCTGACATTACGCTCCTTTGCTTTCGTCAGAATCAGGGAGCAGAAATACGGGCCATCCTGAACCCCAATCCGGGCCAGTGACACAAGAAAAGCCCAATGCCATAGACTAGGGCCTAGTCACTAGGCTCAAGCCCCGCAGCAGCACAGCGCGAGATCCGGTTGCTCCTGGATTCCTCTTTTGTTCTCAGAAGGATTCAGACTTTTTTCCACTTCAGCAGAAGCCGCCTCCGAATCTCACCGCGCAGATTCCGCCCGCCTCACCGCGCAGATTCCTCTCCTCTTTAGATTCCTGCATCTTCTCGTCCAAATCCTCCTTCAGTTTCGTGGTTCCTTTTGCTTTCTGCTGTAACGCCTACTTTCTACTGTCAAATCTTACTTCACTGTACCAGCTTGCTTGGAATCAGTTCGTTTGCTAGCTAGTACAAGATTTCTTGTATTTTCCTTGTATATGGTCTTTTTGACGAGGCAGTTGAATTAGCCTAGTAGATAACTAGATATAATACTCTATTTTGCTTTCCTCCCCTTCAGCAAGTACAGCTAAAAAATGAAAACTGGGAATCACCTTAACTAGAAGCCACTTTTTTAGTGTATTTATGTAATCTTGTATAGTGTGCAATTCATTCCTAGTGGGATGATCTAATTACTAGTACTAGTTCTACCATATGCAGTTTAGTACGCTATATCTTGAATGACTGAACTAGTCTGTATCTGTATATAAGTGTCACTGAGCTAAGGACAATTCAGAGAATTGACGTAGCTAATACTACTTGCTAGGACAGATGGGGAGCAGAGATGACGATGGTCAGACCACCGAAGCCCAGGGCTATGCGGCGGACATCAATTCCATCAGGGAGGCGCAGGCCCGCATCGCCCCATACGTGCACAAGACACCTGTTCTGTCCTCGACATCTATCGACGCCATAGCGGGGAAGCAGTTGTTCTTTAAGTGTGAATGCTTCCAGAAGGCGTGAGAGATACTGCCTCTTGTGCAATTTGCCTCTGCAATGTTTTATAGTGCACAGTGCTAATTGCTGTATGACATATTTTGTCCTGTGTAGAGGGGCATTCAAGATCCGAGGGGCATCCAATTCGATATTTGCCCTTGATGATGACCAGGCATCAAAGGGTGTTGTGACACATAGCAGGTTGGTGCTGATTTCAAAATTTTGTTTGGGATTGTTCCAACATATGAACAACTTATCATATTGACAATATGTTTTTCTTCTCAGTGGGAATCATGCTGCTGCTGTGGCTCTGGCTGCAAAGTTGCGTGGCATACCTGCTTACATTGTTATACCCAAAAATGCACCAGCATGTAAGGTTGAAAACGTTAAGCGATATGGTGGTCGTGTTATCTGGAGTGATGCCAATATGGAATCAAGAGAATCCATTGCTAAAAGAGTCCAGGAGGAGACTGGTGCCGTTCTTATTCATCCATTCAATGATAAGTACACTATCAGGTAGTCTTTTCCCATCCAAAGCTTTTACCGTCCTCTGTTCTTTATCTGATAGTCCTAATATCTAGTGTTAGCTCGTTTCACCCAGCAACTACCACCTTCTGCATTTTTTTCATGTACGACCATTTTAGACTTAAGGAATATCAACCCATTTTTTCCACAAAAGAACCTGATAGTTATGCAACGTACACTCAGAATCCTCCAGTTTCTTTTTACGCCTTGCTGTTTTAGCAGTGTTGCCTTTAAGTGCATAGAACAGTACGCATGAGTAATTTAATTTCCCATGAAATATGGGAATTTTATTTGCTTTTTTTTCAGTGGTCAGGGTACAGTGGCTCTTGAACTTTTGGAGCAAGTCCCTGACATCGACACGATAATTGTTCCAATTAGTGGTCTGTATTCTCTTAGCTTCTTCTCTGATGCAAATGATCCTTCCTAATATGACATTTGGTACGTAATATTTTTGGCTAAACTACAGGCGGTGGTTTAATTTCTGGTGTGGCACTGGCTGCCAAGGCCATAAATCCTTCAATACGTATTCTAGCAGCAGAACCAAAGGGCGCTGATGATTCAGCCCAGTCCAAGGCTGCTGGGCATATCATCAAACTAGCCACAACCGACACAATTGCTGATGGGCTACGAGCTTTTCTCGGCGACTTGACATGGTAAATCAATATACATTGAGCATGTTTCATTTACTTCTGGACGAGCATTATTGTCCTGAAAGTTTGAACCATAATAGATTATTGACCTTTTTGCACCCATTTAAAAAAAATCATGACAGCGTCAATGCTACTTGGATAGTTTGTTCTCCTGAAAAGTGTCCTGATATGAAATCCTGAAATGGTTTGCATAGGAGTGGTATTCTAGGGACATAACTACCATGTGATTCAAGGCATTTTTACATGTAATCGTTGTATTTTAGGCCGGTGGTGCGTGACTTGGTGGACGATATCATCGTCGTGGATGACAACGCCATTGTGGACGCCATGAAAATGTGCTACGAGATGCTGAAGGTGGCTGTGGAGCCTAGCGGAGCCATTGGCCTTGCCGCTGCCCTCTCTGACGAGTTTAAGCAAAGCTCTGCATGGCATGAGAGCAGCAAGATAGGGATCATTGTTTCTGGAGGCAATGTGGACCTTCGTGTGCTTTGGGATTCTTTGTACAAATGACCAATGGGCCATACAAATTTGTATTTGAATTGAAATGCCCGGGTTTATATGCTGCGGACTTGTAAACCCCACCGATTTATACAGGGAACTGTCTGTTGAGTTACCAGGTGCAAGACATTTTACCATGGACTTAATTAGTTCCCCGGCTGCCTGCGAAAGATCGATATCTTTTCAGTTTTAGCGTGATAGTGGCAATTGAATCGATATGTATCTGGAACGTCTGAGTCCGAAACAACTTACCTTTTCACTGATTCTGGCTCGGTTAACATGTTTTCGGCAAGTCGATGAACTATTCTGATTGACTCTGAAGTAAGAATGTAAATATGGAGATACCATTGTTTTTCCTCGAGTTTCTAGAGATTAGGGCAACCCCAACGGATCGACGGAAACAGATACAAAATTTGTCCGCCTTTTGTTAGTTTGAGTCGCCAAACGGACAGGCGTCCGGCCCATGTCCGCTCTTCACAGGCCACTGAACCCAACGGGGCGATCCATTTGATCTGCCCTGTCCGGAATTTTCATTTGTTTAATCATTTTCACATCCAATCTCAAATAAGCATATCTCAAACAAATAGCATTGTATCATATCTCCAATATATAGCATTGTAGCAAAAGAATATTGCAATGTTGTCATACATCCAACCCAAAAAACATGGCACCTAGTTCCGGCCATCTCGGCCATGGTTCAATGCCGGCATACAACATTGTAAAAAAGACCGAGATTTGATCACTATCGGTCCATACACAAAATTTGCTCACCTCCGCCGAGATAAAATGCTACCTCTTTTGGATTGACACTTCGATCCGGTCACTCACAATTTCATAGGGCGGAAGCAATTTCCTTTCATTGAAGTTTTTATAGAATCTCAACCAATAGGCGCTTCCTTTTTGCTCGGCCCCGACGATTTGATTCGTTTCAACCTCGATACATGACTCGCAAATGAGCTCATCCTCGTTTTGGGTGGATGCGTCACCCCTTTGGGTAATATTCCTCTTAAAATCCCGGGCTTAGGACTCCAGCTCTTCGAGCAAAACTGGCTCGGCCTCGATGTTGATCACATACGGGTCGGTCGCCGGAACTTCGTTGTCCCCCTCGCCATAATAATCGTGGCCATTGTCTCTGATCATGTCCTATAGGAACCCCTCCCCTTCTTGCTCCTCGTAGTACCTTTCGTCCCCCGTCGACGGCCTTGGCAATTGGCCGAACAGGCTACGGCCTTGGGTGACAATTGGCGGGTCAGCTGCACGCGTGGCCTTTGTCTGCGGCGCCGGTGAGTAGCCGGCCATAAGCGCAACATTGATCGGGGTCGGTCGGTGTTGAATCCCCGACTTCCGGTAAGGTAGTCGTACGTAGGCGGTGGTGGTGGCGGTGGCGATGGCGTCGTAGAGCCCTTCGACCTTGGCGCCGGGCCGCCGAGGCGTTCGAGCTGGCCGCCGCGCTTGGGGCCACTCCTAAGGGCGGAACCACGCCTATCATGAGGAGGGCAGCTTGTGCGCCCCTGGCGACGATGGAATCGCTGTCGTCGACCTAGCCCTTGTTGGCGGCGGCGGCCTTGGCAACGACGCCCTTGGTGGCGGCTTCTGCGAGCGCCCTCTCCTTCCTCCTCCGGGCGCCCTGCTTCTGGGTCTCATTGGCCTCTGCTCCGGCGTGAGCTCTTTTTTTGGCTTCTTCGGAGGATCGGGCGCGAAATCCAGGACGATGGACTGGTCGGCTGCAGCTCCGGTGGGGTCGGCGGCGGCTATGTCGGCCATGGCTAGGGCAGGAGCTGGAGCTTGGTTTTGGGAGAGGAAAGGCCGGAATGACGATTTTCCTATGTTGGGCGGCCAGGGTGGACAAGGGGATGACACAAGAGTGTCCGTGCGTGTCCGTGATCGACGCAAACCTAGCCCAAATTTGACCGAAAATGGGTCGCCGGGAACCAAAAAAACAGACAGCGGGCCGCGCGGAAAAAAAGGGACGCACGCAGACTCAATGGGTCGCCCAGTTGGAATTGCCCTTACCAATGCTACTAGTATTTTTTTTTTGAATTTTCCATGTATATTAAACCAGCAAAGAGTACACGATTACATCGATTACAAAAACAAAACTAAAAGAGACTAGCAAATCTATAAGATCTTCAACCTCTTTCTTCATCCAAGACACAATCTTGTACTTTTCTGAAGGCAGCCGTAGAACAACGCCAACACCACCAAACCACAGACCTGTGAATACTATCGAAGGTTCTCCCTTTTTAATTTTGAGCCGCAATGCCAAGGCTTTGTGTACGCACGCAGCCATTAAATTAATCAAGCAACATCGGCAAGAGCACCACCGCTGATATTTCAGGGACAAATAACCGAACCACTTTGTCGACGTCGTTGGGAGCCGAGAGAACGAATCACCATTGCCGAAGACGTAGTAGCCGGGATAGATATTGCGAGGACAAACCTCCTCGCGGCAACCATGAGAAACAATCCAAAATTGATCTGGCGAAGCAAGATCTGAAGAACCATACCTAGACAGACTTAATCTTCCAAAGGCACCATTGACGTCGGGAAGGATATCTCGCCGTCGAACGAAGCGTGAAAGATCACTTATTGCAGACGATACCATCTCCATTAACGAAGAAGATGACGACCAAAACCAAACTCTACCATTAAGGACCTTCGAAAAGCGCCGTGCGCAGGTCTGAGGTCCCCACCCCTTCTAGTGCCAGAACGGCACCTAGAGGAGGCGAGGACCCGTCGAATGTTTGCCGGCGATGACGATGAAGCTGTAGATATCACCGACGGCGGCGGCTAGGGTTGAAACCCTAGTCCGCCGGCACGATCGCCTCCTCTCCTGTCTTTCTCGTACGTTACCAATGCTACTAGTTACTACAGAGCTAGTGAGCTACAGAAGTGTTCAGAACCCATATCTCTCTGTGAGCACGAATCTCAAAGCAAGCCTTCAACCCAAAAACAACCAAGCCCCCTTGCCACACCCGAGCGAAGCCAGTACACGTCCGGTCCCCGTCCCACGCCCCTCTTTCCTCCTCCTCCGCCGCCGCCGTCGCAAAGAGAGATACCGCTCGCAACCCGCGCCGGCGCGGCCGAGACAGAGTAGGGCGGCTGTAGCAAGCGATGCCGAACAAGCGTCAGCGGGAGGCGCGGAAGCGCTTCCACGAGGCGAACCCGAGCCTCCGTCCACCGGCGCCCGCCCCTGCCGCCGACGGCACCAAGAAGAAGAAGAAGAGCACGTTCAAGAAGGTGAAGAAGACGGGCGTCGTCGGCGGCGGCGGAGGAGCGGGGAGGTCGAAGCACCCGCTGCGGGTTCCCGGGATGCGGCCCGGGGAGCAGTGCTTCATCTGCAAGTCCACCGACCACGCGGCCAAGAACTGCCCCGAGAAGTCCGCCTGGGACAGGAACAAGGTACCATCCCACCATTGCACGGCTAAAATTGCTGTATGTTGGAGCTTGTAGTGGTAATTATTTTCTTGGTAGCGTGAATTGCTACTTGCTAGAGATTCCATGGACATAAGATAATTGGATTATGTAGCTTGCCTGAAGAGTAGCCTAGTGCTAATTGTTCGGGGCTAGTCGAAATGTATGGTGGCAGAAGTGATGATGATTTTCCTTAGCTTCACCTTGCTGGGTCACATTCTCAGTAAGCATTTTTTCAATCGGTATTTGTACGAAGAGTTATCTCCTCCTTACTGACGTATGAATCCATGGTGCTGCTAAAACATATTTGGTTATAGCTACATGCTGTTCAGTTGTTTCATCTATTTAATGTCTGAATTTTTTCAGTTGCAGGATTTTAGATTCACTGTACTAAAGTAATATAGTATTGCTATGTTCTTTTCAGATCTGCTTGCTCTGCAGGGAGCGGGGGCATAGTTTGAAGAACTGCCCTGAGAAAAGTGACGGGAATGTGAATTTGAGGAAATTCTGCTATAACTGTGGTGAATCTGGACATTCCCTTTCCAAGTGCACCTTGCCCATTAAAAATGGTACTCTTCAACTGTCTATCTTATACAGCTGCTAGTAGTTCTGCCAGTAATATTTCCTTAGATTCATTGTAACATGTGGTTCTTCATGTGTTCAACGTTATTGTGCAGGCGGTACAAAGTTTGCAAGCTGCTTTGTCTGCAAACAGCAGGGACATTTGAGCAAGGATTGTCCTGAAAACAAGCATGGCATTTATCCAAAGGTATTGCACATGCTCCATTGTCTCTTCTCATCAATCATGATACTACTATAAGTCTAGAACCATCGTAAGGCGTTGAAACTGAAGCATGTGTACTTTTATATTGTATTTGGAGTTAAATGCGGACAAATATGTCATGCCTGACAGAAAATGGTCCTGGCTCACGATTGTAACCTAAGTACCAGTTTTGAGTTTGAATTGCCTGTAGCTTGAGAGACCATTCACTGTTTTTCTTTCCTTTGGGTTAATGACACCTCATGCAAAAAATGATAGATAATGGTTGAGAGCTATAACTACCATTTGAAAAGTTCATGTTGAATCCTTTTTAGACCTTATTTGTCTGAGTTTTGAGGTCCATTAGTCCATAACCAGTTTGTTGTAGCTTTGACTTTTTCTTACTTTCTGTTACTGTTAAGACTGTTCTACCTTGATATGATTATCACTGATTCCCTGTAATTGAATTTTAACTCTATGAAATGTTAGGGTGGTTGCTGTAAGATATGTGGTGAAGTTACACACTTGGCCAGGCATTGTCCAAACAGACAGCAACAGGACTTCATGCCCTCGATTGATGATGGTAAACATACTGGAACTACTCCCTTGATATATCTTTGCCATATCATAACTACTATGCATGCATTCTCAAATTTGGAACACCCAATGGCATGTGGTGTGTGTGCTTGCAGTTGATCTAATATATATTTGAATTGTCTGTTGCCATCATCCTTTAAAGTCTGCACAAAAAACGTGAAGTATAATACTTGTTTGTAAGCATGGTGGCTAAATTTAGAGAGTTCGGACTACACAACTGTTTGAAGAATTCTTTTGTTTTGTTACATAACATGATTTTTAGATGCCTGCCATGGAAATTCCACATGGAGTAGGTAATGTCTGTGGCTATGTGAATTTGTACTTATTTTCAGTCCTTACTCCTTAGTAGTAGTAATGAGCAATGACAAATTCTGCTGTATTATATGTCGAGAGTGTGAGCAAGCTGGGGTAACCGATTCTCCGATGTAGCTGTCCATTGCAGGAATTCCTACTTGCTTATTTGTCATTGTTCTTGTTTTAGTTATAAATACAAAGAGAGACTACCAGGAAGACCATACTCTGCGGGGTGGAGATGATCTTGAAGATGATTTCGTTGACGAAGAAGAGCCGAAACCCACCAAAGCAAAGAAAGCCAAGCTACCTAGTTCGGACTCAGCTACAGGCAATGGCGAGAAGAATGCCGGCGCAAAGGCGAAAGGAAAACAAGCTCCAAAAGTTGTAAAATTCTTTGATTAAACAGTGGCGGCATTTTTGTAGCTTATGATACAGATGATCTTCCTGGATAAAACTTTTTTCGGGGCAGGGTCACGGCTGTGTAACTTACAGTTGAGAATCTATCTGTTGATGTTGGGAAAAAAGAGTCATGTTTTGAGATATCTGATGGTCATTCAGTGCGCATATTAGGCTCGCTTGAAGTTAGCAGTGCGCATATCTGAAGGTCATGTTTTGAGATATCTGACGGTCGTGTTTTAAAATGCTGCTGAATTTGCTGCCAAAATAATTGCGCTGTTGTGGCTAGGGATGGATCTTTGTTACGGCCTCGATCTCATGGTGGCCGAGAGAGATGGATGGGCGGTGGCCCGTTTTTTGGTCGAGCACCTCTCGATCTCTCATGGCTGTCCACGAACGCGCCGAGGGGACGTACGTGCTTGGTCAAAGTACGCCCCTCTTTCTCCTCCTCCTAACGTTGCGGGCTGCTGGCACCATGAATGCATGCTCCACTATATTTCGCCTGGCCCCTCCCCTCTCCCGGGCCTTGAGAATCTCTTGCGCACGCCGCCGTCGATCGTTCCCGGCCGGCGCTCCGTGGAAAGAAGAGAAAACCCATCGTCAACCATGGTAAGGGACGTGCCTCCTGTTGTCGATCGATCTATCGATTTGATGACAATGCATGCAGATGGTGGATGCAGTGCATGGTTAATGAAAATGATGTCGTTGATGTTTGTGGTTGCAAGGCGAACTCGGCGTCGGGTATGGCGGTGAGCGACGAGTGCAAGCTCAAGTTCCTGGACCTCAAGTCGAAGCGGAGCTTCCGGTTCATCACGTTCAAGATCAACGAGCAGACGCAGCAGGTGGTGGTGGACAGGTTCGGGAAGCCGGGGGACACCTACGCCGACTTCACCGCCACCATGCCCGAGAACGAGTGCCGCTACGCCGTCTTCGACTTCGACTTCGTCACCGACGAGAACTGCCAGAAGAGCAAGATCTTCTTCATCTCCTGGTACCTACAGTACTTTTTTTTTCTTCTTCCCGGCCCATATCTCTCGACCGAGTTATCCACTGAAGCTGGCTGCCGCTGCAGGTCCCCGGACATATCGAGGACACGGAGCAAGATGCTGTACGCGAGCTCCAAGGACCGGTTCAAGAGGGAGCTGGACGGCATCCAGGTGGAGCTGCAGGCCACCGACCCCAGCGAGATGAGCATGGACATCGTCAAGGCCAGAGCCCTCTGATCTCATCTCACCCAACGAAATTCGATTCGATTCGTTCCCATCACCCCGTTGGATATATCGATCTAGCTACATATGCTCTCCCGCAGGCAGGAACAAGGCTTGTTTTCTGCACCAGTTCCTTCTTGTAAACTAGATACATTATATAGATGGTCTCGCGTCTTCCTTTCCCGTTCCAAGTTCTAGACGACATGCCGATCTTAATTTTCTGCTGATGTGCTGAGGTACGTATTAGAAAATGGACAATGGCATTTCATGAAAGAAAGAAAAGAATATAACAAGATTGTGTGGTTCTGTTCTCTGCATTTATGCCGCTGTTGTATAGGCTTGGTTTTGCTCCTTGATTCGATCGATGAATGGATGGCCTGCTGGTTAATTTTCTAGCACTAGTTCGAGATTCCTCTGACTTCCCTTGTCACTTGGGGGGATCAAACAAATGTTTAACGTACTTGGTCACTACACATACCCCAAGAGGAGCATCCGGAGAAATTCAACCACCGTTTCCTTCCCTCTCTGCGACTTGAATGCTCCTCGTGATAACCCACAGTTGACTGATACAGGTGTTGAAAATTATACACTACAGGCCAGTTCCTTCGTTTCGTTTCTCACTCCATCTGTCGTGTCTATAATCTTGTCCGATCCTGAGACGATATAAACTGGGCACATCTACATGTGGACTGAGTGTTCAACACGATTTATGAGAAAGTGTAATTTGAGTTTGGGGGAGAGTACAGTGCTAACAAAAGCGGCAATATATTCCATGTCTCCTCGGAAATTTCCAGACATTTTCCTGGTCTGTTTCACTGGTAACTGAAGCGGCAAAAGTTGCTCACGTAATTTCGTACGTGGACAGAACTGACGACGCGATCGACACGGCAGACGAACGGTGGAGACAATCACCGCCGGTCCACTGCCGGAACCGAGCCACGAGGATCCTGCTATCAAATTGCTCTGCTTGCAAGTCACTGTCGGGCCAATGGCTGTTGGATGTGATGCCTTTCCTTCGTTTGCAAGTTATTGCTTGGGGGCCATTCCGGTGGTTGCTCGCTGCTGCTGAGTATATTTCTTCCATCGTGCCTGGTTTTGTTCTCGTACTATTTTTCTTGTGTCAACTAATTCGAATGTCAACTTCGGAAAGTGTCTTTGACAGTTTGACTACCGAGTTCGAGCTCCGGTGCTCACTTCATTTTAAAATATTTTATTTACAGGTTTCAAAAATATGAAAATAAAATCGGGACATAACCAATGATATATCCAAGGAAAATCGCAATGCAAAATTATTTGTACCATGGGCTACATAAAAATGTCAAAATCTGGTAAAATTTGGAGATTTAAAAATATGCATACTCCTATCCACACTTTTATTTTTATTTTTGTGTAGCTAATACAAAGTATTTGAAATTAATATTTTGCAAGTTTGTGCTTCATTTTTTAGTTTTTATACTTAATTTCTCTTGGCAAACACTATGTGACGAGGTGTACCCTCATCAAATCCCATGGTTAAGGACCTAGGGTTGAGATTATGGGGAGAGAACGTGGTAGTATTGTTAGTTTCGTCGGCTGACAAGCAGAGGCAAAGATTTACCCAGGTTCAGGCCCCTCGGGTGGAGGTAAAGACCCTACTTCCTGCTTGTCTGATATTGATTGTGGATTATGCGATTACAGGGGAGCTCCGGCGAGTTGATGATCTCGCAAGAGATTTGGTGGTTCGAGTATGGCTTGGTCCCAGATCGGTACCCCTCCCAGCCTTTAAATAGGCTGGGTCTCGGGAGTTTGTAACCGACCTAGTTTACACGTAAGGAAAGGCTAAACCGACTATGCCTATGTCTAGTCTTGGAGGGTACTCCATCTTCTTGGGCCTCTTGTCTTGGGTTTCGAGTAGGCTCTTCGATATTGGGTCTTAGTCGTCACGTGCACCAGGTACCCTCATGATAGGGTACCCGATATGTATACCCATGTCAGTAGCCCCCGAGTACTTGTCTGACTTGAAGAATCGGGCATGGACTCTTTCGTAAGTGCACGTCATATGCTTTGAATTCTGTTTATATAATTTGGAATTCATGTATGAATAGCACACGTTGGGCTATGTCGAGTATCTCATCGACTGTGTTTTATGATAATCAAGGGATAATAGCTTAGCAGGCCCAGTACACTCGACGGATCGGGACTGGTTAACTACACATTCGGGTAAAACCTTACTAGCTTTCAATCAAACTCAAGTCCCCGGACTCGAATTTGGAACAAACTGGTCAGATTCGACTAGGCCGCTTGAGGTCTTACTGAGTCGATCTGCAGTATAACTTTGAATTTTACCCAACGCGTCCGTCGGGATTTTTCATCATGTCTGCTGACACGGAAAGTGTAAGGATTAACGTTGCTGGAACGGTCCTTAGCCCAGCTCGAAAGTTCGGCGGGTCTTACCTTTGCACCATGCGTGCAGCATCCGAGGTATTTGCGACGGACGCAACTCGGAAATATTTCGAGTATGTTTTCTGAACTTTGTTGGACGAGTCATGCCCTTTGTCGACTGATATTTGCTGTTATGCTATCGGGTGCGCGACAGTTCTCCCGATGGGAGTAGCCCCCGAGATTGTGCTTTATTGCTTTGCAATGGAGGATAATCTCAATCATTGTCCTAAGCATCTTCAGTCGAAGAATTTTTTGAACACGCTCCCGATGGGAGTAATATGACTTAGTCGAAGGAACGGTCGAGTGACCATTTTTGCCTTAAGAAGGTTTTGTCACACCCGAACTAATCGAGGCAATCGAGTGACCAATATGCGTTGAGCATACTCGAACGTATTTTCTGAACAGATACTTCAATGACGTCAGGGATGACGTTTATTTCGACTGCAATTTCTGACACGCGTGGCGTGCGTTATACTGCGATTGATGGGACGTGACACATAGGTGGGCCCATTTATGCAGAGCTGACCGAAGACGGTGCCGTTTGGACTTGATTTGACTATACGGGCCCACTTTTTTCCAGAGGCGTGATGATGGCTCCTCTTTTTGCGTGCGTAGTGGGCGGAGTGGCCGGCGACGGTTGCCCTCCGCGTTCGCCACGTGTACGGTGAGATCGTATGCGGAGCGCACGATTGTGATATGGATGGATGTGATTGCGTTTGACTTGCGGTAAATAGGGGCACGACGCTGGCTTCTGTTTTTTACTTG
This sequence comes from Poa pratensis, assembly GCA_947311845.1. Classification (NCBI taxonomy): domain Eukaryota; kingdom Viridiplantae; phylum Streptophyta; class Magnoliopsida; order Poales; family Poaceae; genus Poa; species Poa pratensis. The sequence continues at coordinate 25,744,490 of CAMZMU010000050.1, forward strand.
CCATCTGCTTCCTGCGCCGCCATGTTTCCTCATCTTCCTCCTTGCGCTGCGCCTTCATTGTTCTTTTGCCCAAGTTCTTTGTGCTCTGCCCATCCACGCTAGCAATGGCCAAGGGTGGAGGCTCCAAGCGAGGCACTGCGTCTGCCGCCGCGACTGACGCGGCAACCAAGGTCAAGAAGACCACAACGAGCGCGTCTGCTGCCGCCGCCGTTTTGAAGAAGAGCAGCGGAGACTGGGCGAAGTCCACCATCAGGGACGCCATCTGACCAAGTTTCGCGAGCAGGGTCTGCTTCCTCCCACGGACCAGCTTGCTGTTCGTGCGCCATCACCGAAGGAGGTACTCCCTGAACCACGCGCCAATGAGCGTGTCTGTTTTGCGGAGTTTCTGCCTAGGGGTTTCTCGCTCCCCCTCCATGATTTTGTGCGAGGTTTGCTTTTTGCCTATGGGGTGCAGATCCATGATCTCACCCCGAACGGTATTCTGCACATTGCGTGTTTCATCACGCTGTGCGAGTGTTTTTTGGGAGTTGCTCCAAGTTGGCATTATGGAAGGCCATTTTTATGGTGCGACCAAACAGGGGAGGCGGCCGCACCTACCCTGTGGGCGGCTGCGGGATCCAGGTGCGCGGTGACGCCCGATATTTTTGACTGAAGACCGTCGACTCCGCACAAGGCTGGAGAAAGGGATGGTTTTATGCGAGTGTTGAGCAGGACGCAGCTGCCGCTTTCTCGACTGCTGCCTTTGCAAGGACCAAGGCCTGGGACCATCAACTTTCGGATGAAGAACTGGCAGAAGCAGAGCCTCTTCTGTCTCAGATTGGAGGTCTTCTCGACAAGGTGACGGGTGTGCATCTAATTGCCACTTTTGTAAAGAGGCGGGTATGGCCGATCCGTGCCCGAGCGCACCCCATGTGGCAGTACGAGGGCCCAAATGATGCCACACGGATGAACCCGGAGGAGCTGTCAAGAAATGAGTTGTTGGCGCATGTGCGATCAATCACCAACCTGACGGCAGCCGACCCGTGCAACGTTGACTGCCCCATTACTCCGTATGGGATGGAAAATCCTTTGCTTGAGGTATGTGTACTTTATGATTTGCTTGCAGTTTTGGAGTTGCCACTCATATGCATTGCAGCCTCTAATTTTGCAGCCGTGATTTATGACATGCAGGGTCACTCGACTGCTGCCTCTCTTCCTCCTTTACCAGAGAATGGTGCAACTGAAGAAACTCAGGTGCAAGAGATGGAAGCGAAAGGGGATCACTCGCCAATTCCCTCCGCCACCACTTCGCGTGTGGAAGAAGTTGAAGAGGAAGCAGCAGAAGAGGTGCAGACTGAAGAAGTGGCCGATTCTGACCCTGAGATCGACGTCGCGCCTCCAAAGCGTCGCCGACTGACCAAAAAGGTATCTTCTGCTGTGAGTTCACCCGCAAAGGAGCAGGACTTGGAAGTTGACGAGGAAGCGTGCTCATCACCCGTTCCCAGTGCCGCTCCTTTGCGTGTATGCTCAACGAGCTCGACCCCTCCTCCTCATTCGAGTGTATACCCATGTCACTATGTGAATGTTAGATCATCATCTCTTTTCTCATTTAATACTATGCCATGTCACCAATATGCATAGTTGATATTGCGACAATGCATGTTATTATCCATTTTATTCTCACAATATGATGTCATATGTATTTTTCTTATTGATATTTTTTGAGGCGTTGCTATTACTTTTCGTGCTCAAGATGCCAACAGTTGGAGCGTAACTCAATTGGTTAGCTCCCTCGTGGTGGAACTGGTCCATTTAGAGTCATTACCGCGATATGTTTTCAGTGGGAGGCGACGTGCACGTCGACTATGAGGCGAGTTGACTTCATGAATCGTAAGATTTGTCGGCTCATTTTCTCAAAGATGCTCATGGAGTTAGGATGTATTTGCATGTTCATAAGGTGAGTTTACGGGCGTGTATGTGAGTCTGTATTGTGTGTACTATGTTCTACGTCGACCACTGTCGCCTTTATTCCCAAATAGTTTTCTTAATGCCAACATGGTCCCAACACGCAAGCAAGCTTAGGACATAACCCCAAACCTGTAACTGAAAAGTCCAACACCAGCAAGGAATGGGCAGTATTTTGATTCTAGTATACAAGTTTTTTGATTCAACGGGATTTCATATGATTTTTTTGTCGATAATTTGGCTCCTTATAAATTTTCAAAGGGTTTCTTAGTTTTTTTTTTGCTATCTTAGGATTTTTTTTGCTAAACTACTCCGTTCCAAATTTGTTCTTACTCCTAACATGGTTCCAACACGCAATCAAGTTTCCTTACTGGGCATAAGCACAAACCATAACTGAAAAGTTCATCGCTAGGGATGGCTAGTACTTTAATTTTAGTATATGCTCTGTTGGTTCAAATAAATTTTATTTTTTTATAATTAGCCTTTGGATCTCTTTCGATTTTGGAGGGTTTTCAGGATTTTTTTCTATATTGGTCGTTTGATTTACATGAAAGTAATTCTTAGGTTTTTTCCTAAGGATTCACTTGCAGTCTCTAACAACATGATTTTTTTCATCCACTCAAACCACTTGATAGAATTATTTTTGTTTTCTCCTATGGCTTCAACCCTTTTAATCCAAATTCTTATAGCTTTCCAATCATAGGATTTCTATTCATATGTTTTGCCAGGTCAAAATATTCATATGTTTGTCCCTATTTGTGTGTTTTGAATCTTGTGAATCAAAGATGCCCTACAAATCAGATGCGACACGCTAAACACACATTGTTTTATCTTAGACAATACAATATAACACATGTTTACTTGTATATCATTCTATATCTCACTCGATTAAGATTTATGAAGTCTCTCCGAAAAGTGCAACTCCCTTGACCAAGCAAAACCGTAGTTAGTTTTTTTTTGAATTAAAAACCGTAGTTAGTTGACACTTAGACAAAAAAACTTTTATTTTCCCATTATTTGCATTTCGGGCCCACCCGTCAGCTTTTCTAGACGAGAATAGGGGAAAGGTTTCCCCCCACGAGGATCTGCCTATCGGCATCTCCTCTCCCCCCTTCCTAAGATAAGGAAGTAAAAACTGAGCAACATACTACCCCAACCCCTAGCAAGGGGCTCCAGCATATCTTTTTTAAGAAGAGGCGCCTCGCCGGCGGGCCCGGAAGCGCCTGCAGCGTGCCCAGCTCCTTAACGAACAGTTGTTACAGTAAAGTACTGCAACACAAGACAAAACAAAAGAAAACAAAAGACAAGAGAATAAACGAAAGACGTCCGGGAAAGCTCTCCTCTTCCTTCCGCTACATGAAAACAATTCCCTCATTGAATGCAGGCCCCTCGTAGAGGGAGGGAGGCCCTTCGGGTCGTTGCGATTGAGGCAATCTCCACTGCTCGAAACATTATGCAAGTAGACTTTACTTTAACTTACTAGATGTCTCGACTGCAAACTTTCGCCAGTAAAATGCCAATACGAAGTCAATTTATCCGATTAGAAATAGAAATATAGAACCCTTTAAAACTAAAACGGGTATTGAAGATAAAAAAGTCCTGTTTTTCTTTCTGAAAAGACATTCTGTCATCCTTTTGCATTGAAATAACAAATTGAAATCAAAATAATATGATTCAACCTCAGACCCTTTTAAATGTAGCAGATAATAGTGGAGCTCGAAAATTGATGTGTATTCGAGTCATAGGAGCTGCTGGTAATCAGCGATATGCTCGTATTGGTGATGTTATTGTTGCTGTAATCAAAGACGCATTGCCGCAAATGCCCTGGAAAGATCCGAAGTAATCCGAGCTGTAATTGTACGTACATGTAAAGAGTTCAAATGTGAAGACGGTATAATAATCCGCTATGATGACAATGCAGCGGTTATGCCGTCCCGGTCGTTCCTGCGCTGCACGGTTCCGGTCGAACCGATCTGGTCACCAGCTGGCTAGCTTGCTGCGCGAGAGAAGGGGAAACACCAGACTACAGAGCGCCTCCTCCTCATTCGCCGCGATTCCGCTCCACGCCGTTCCAGCGCCGCCGCCTCCTTCCGCTCTCCCGCCCTCCTCCTCCTCCGCCTCTCGGCCTCCCCCATCCGCCGGTCTCTGTGTGGCGGCCGCCCGCCGCTCCAACGCCCGCGCGAGCCCCCTGGATCTCGCCACTGATCCCACCTCCTCGCAGCCATTTCCACGAACACCTGCTAGATCCAATCCCCGCCCACATTGCGCGCTGCCGTTTACTCCGACCCCCTCCACCACCGCCACCAGTCTCCCCTTCGCTTAATTTCCCACTTTTCCACTATCGTTGACCGATTCCGCCCGCATTTTCGTCCAGAGACTTTATTCGGGTTTGGTGTTGATGTTGTAAAAAGTCCTCGCAATGGCCGAGGACGCCCACGAGATGGACGATTCCTCGCCACTGCCTCCACCGAGGACGCTCACCGACGAGATGGGTGTCGACGAGGCGCCGTCGAGTCCGGGGACAGGCACGAGCACGCCGGCGTCGACTCCGATGCCTCCGGAGCAGGGCACCGTGGACCAGTTCGCGGCGGTACCGCTGATCGATGAGGTAGCTGCGGAGGACGCCCACGGGATGGACGATTCCTCGCCGCTGCCTCCACCGAGGACGCTCACCGACGAGGTGGGCGTCGAGGAGGCGCCGTCGAGTCCGGGGACAGGCGCGAGCACGCCGGCGTCGACTCCGGTGCCTCGGGAGCAGGGCTCCGTGGACCAGTTCGCGGCGGTACCGCTCACCGATGAGGCGGCTGCGGAGGAGGGCGTGGAGGCCCGCGCGGGCACGCCTGCTACGCCGCCGATGCCTCAGGAGCAGGGCTCCGTGGAGGCCGTTTCGCTCAGCGATGAGGTGGGTGCTTCAAGTCCGAAGACGAGCAAAGGCGCACCGACGATGCCGTCCGATCCTTCCCCACCGCGGAGGAGCAGGCACCGCCCCCCGGGAGTGCCGGCTGACGCGCCGCAGGAGGTGGTGCGGGCCGTGGACGCGGCCATCACGGGCAGTGGCGGGGTGGACGGCCTCCGTCATATGGTTTCAGAGGAGCAGGGCGATTTACCGCAATACGTCGTTGACGTGCTGCTCGGAGCCATGGGCGGGGTGGATGGCCTCCACAAGGTTAGCGACACCACCGGCACCGGTGCTCCCCCGAGCGTCATGTCCAATCCGCGTGCTGCCATCGCTGCTGCCGAGCTCCTGCCTCTCCTGCCCTGCGGCGAGGAGCCATCACCGCGCACTCGTATGGCCGTGGGCCTGCACGCCGCGCTCCGGGCCTGCACCCGCAACCGTGCCATGTGCTCTTCGTCAGGCCTCTTGGCCGTACTCCTTGAGTCTGCAGAGAAGCTGTTTGTTGGAACAGGTCGGAGTAGCTGGGATGCGACACCACTGCTGCAGTGCATTCAGCTCTTGGGTGGGCACTCGCTTGGTGTGAAGGACCTCCATTCCTGGCTTGGCTTGGTTAAGAAGGCGGTCGGGACGAGCTGGACTATGCCGCTCATGCTGGCACTCGAGAAAGCTATGGGTAGCGAGGAAGCAAGAGGTCCTGCTGCGACGTTTGAGTTTGATGGGGAGAGCTCTGGTCTGCTTGGTCCTGGCGATAGCAGGTGGCCCTTCTCGAATGGCTACGGATTCGCTACTTGGATTTATATAGAATCCTTCTCGGACACGCTTAGCACAGCAACAGCTGCAGCTGCCATTGCTGCTGCAGCAGCAGCAACATCTGGAAAATCATCAGCAATGTCAGCAGCTGCAGCAGCCAGCGCCCTTGCAGGAGAAGGCACAACACACATGCCACGGCTTTTCAGTTTTCTCTCTTCGGATAACCAGGGTGTGGAGGCTTACTTCCATGGCCAGTTCTTGGTGGTAGAGAGTGAGGGTGGGAGAGGTAAGAAGGCTTCTCTGCACTTCACTTATGCATTCAAGCCTCAGCGCTGGTACTTTGTTGGGCTAGAGCACACAAACAAGCAGGGTTTGCTTGGGAAGGGAGACAGTGAATTGAGGTTGTATGTCGATGGTAATCTGCATGAAAGCCGTGCTTTTGATTTCCGCGCATATCGAAACCACTGGCGTTTTGCTGCATTGGGACGAATCCACCACCAACTATTGCCGGCCTGCAGAGGCGCCGGCGGCAATGCCCGTTGTTTGCTGAAATGGGTCCCGTCTACATCTTCCGTGAGCCAATAGGGCCAGACAGAATGAGTCGTCTGGCATTCCGTGGCGGAGATATACTTCCCAGTTTTGGAAATGGTGCGGGTTTGCCATGGAAGGCAACAAATGACCATATGAAGAACATGGCCGAAGAGAGCTTTGCACTGAATCATGAGATTGGAGGTTGCTTGCATCTTCTTTATCACCCTAGTCTTCTCAGTGGCCGGTTTTGTCCAGATGCTTCCCCTTCTGGTTCAGCAGGTACGTTTTATTTCCCCCTTTTCTTTATTAATTTAACAATGACCCTTTTCCTTTATAAGCATTGCATATCATGTTTCTTGAGAATTAAACTGTGGTCTATTTGCCCAAGTGGAATAGCTATGCAGATAGAGAAACACTTTGTAACTTAGAAACTGATGCCTGCAATTATGCTAAATCTCTGTCATGTTCTTAGTCCTTTGGATCAACATCCAACTATCCTCATCTCTACTCACTCCGTGTATAAGTGTATAACCTAAAGCCTAAAAACGCAGTTAAATTTTTGTAAAATTGTACATTTTCAGAACCACAATTTTTGGTAAATGATGTGCAATTTTAGGCGACTGAGATTTTTACGAAAAATTCAGGTGACTGAGAATCAGCAAAAGTGCAAGGTTTTTTCTTGAGAAAAGCATGTTATTACATTCTATCCATATAAAAGGTGGCCTCAATCATTTGCACAAGGGAGAGTTACTATTTTAACCCATCGATTTTGGGCTCTGGTATTTTGTAGGACTTTGTTTGAGGGAAAAACTTTAGGGGAGGCCCTTTTAAATGCCCTATTGTGGTCCAGCAACTTTCTCATTTTGGTCCTATACTCCTATAATAGTATCCTTTTAAAGTTTAGTCGGTGTACAAACGTAGGCTGAAATTGAAGCGCCCAAAATAAGATTTTTCCCATAGCAATACAGAAGAAGTGTCATATCGAAAAACAAGTGAAAAGCTGATAATATCTATTAGCAAGGCTTTCAATGTCCAAGGACATCAGTAGTTTACTCATGAGTCAGTATTTCAATACTAACCTTGCTACAAACTCTTCACGAATCACCGAGGCAGGATCACACTGTCTCGAGTCATCTGTATCATTCTCATTGCGCAATGGAAAGCTATTCGATAATCATTTCCCACTAGGCCACTATTTGATTGCTTATATGATGTCAGATTGTCAACCTTTTTGTTGTAAGAATGATGCTGGGATAGTTTAATATTGAAATTTTCAGTTACCTCTGAACTTACTGAGTGATGTGCTGTTATATATGTGAGATGCTATCTTCTGTTGAATTTTAGGCACACAACGAAGGCCTGCAGAGGTTCTTGGGTTGGTTCATGTTTCATCTCGTGTGCGGCCTGCCGAATCTTTGTGGGCCTTAGCATATGGCGGTCCAATGGCTTTACTTCCATTGACTATAAGCAGTGTTCAGACAGATACTCTTGAACCTGCACTTGGTGAATTGTCGCTGTCATTTGGCACTGCTTCCCTTTCTGCCCCAGTTTTCAGGATTATTTCCCTGGCTATTCAACATCCTGGCAACAATGAAGAATTATGCAGGACATGTGCACCTGAGCTTTTGTCACGTGTTTTACACTATCTGTTGCAAACACTTTCAAAGCTGGGAAGTGGAGAAAAAAAGGCGGTGACTAATGAGGAGCTAGTTGCCGCCATTGTATCTTTGTGCCAGTCTCAAAGAAACAATCATGAGCTTAAAGTGCAGCTTTTCAGCACTTTGCTGTTGGACTTGAAGATGTGGAGCTCATGCAACTACGGTTTACAGAAGAAGCTTCTGTCCTCACTTGCAGACATGGTATTTACAGAGTCTGTTTGTATGCGAGATGCAAATGCATTGCAAATGCTTCTTGATGGCTGCAGAAGGTGTTACTGGGCAATTCGGGAACCAGATTCAATCGATAATTTACCACTTACTGGAACAAAGAGATCCTTGGGTGAAGTGAATGCTCTGATTGATGAACTTTTGGTTGTTATCGAACTTCTTCTAGGAGCAGCATCTTCCACCGTGGCATCAGATGATGTTCGCTCTTTAATTGGATTTATTGTTGACTGCCCACAGCCTAATCAGGTAAATGGCGTGTAGCATTACTTAAATCTTTTCATCAGTTCTTCTCTTTTTTTTGTTGAGGTATATGTTTCAAGTTTCAACTTTACATATCATATATGCAATTTTTATTGAATTAATTATTCATAATGGAAGGTATCCAGTGATGCACACACATATACTGGAAACCCCTGTAGTTACTTCAGAACCTGATGCATATGTTCTCATACAAAATAAAGAGAAGCGGACCATATTAATAATGAGTTGTGGCAAATTAGGCGGCACATTGGCTGTTGGCTCTTAAAGATTGCCTGTGGTTGGGCAATACTGTTCTTTTGTGATATGTTATATACTACCTCTAATCCAAAATGTAGGTCCTTGTAGCATTTTTCCCAGTCAAATATTTCTAGGTTTGGCCATCCATCTATGAGTATCAGCATTCAAAACATCAAATTGATATTACCAAGTTAATCATGAAATATGCTTTTATAACGTATAATATTTTAAGGCAACATATCTGCACAGAAATTGATGATCAAAGTATCACCTTGAAGACTGTCAATGTCGTAAAAGACCTACATTTTGGATCGGAGGAAGTAATGATCTTATGAAAGTTGTAAGAAAGACGTGTAGGATTAGCTTAATTGACAATCTACTAGGAAGCTGTTTCTTATGATCCTATTGATGTGTTTGTTGGGCAGGTAGCAAGGTTGCTTCACCTCATCTATAGGCTGATTGTGCAGCCGAACATTTCTAGAGCCAACATGTTTGCCCAGTCATTCATATCTGGTGGTGGTGTAGAAGCACTTCTTGTTCTTTTACAGCGCGAAGCTAAAGCTGGTAATAACCATATTTTGGACAACCCTGGTGCAACTTTAAGTGAAAGTGATGTACCGAGCAATGGGGATTCTGACACAAAAGCCACAAGTGGTGAAGTATATCACCAGGCTGATGAAATTGAGTTAGCTGAACAACATGAATCCATTGTTCATGAAGAAGCAGCTGAACATGAAGCTACAAACTCAAACAGTGCTTCTTTTAAGATGTTGAGAGCAAACATAGGAAGAAATATTTCCAACTCTGAGAATCAGCTACTAAAGAATTTGGGTGGCATCAACTTCTCAATTACCGCTGATAACGTCCGGAATAATGTATACAATGTTGACAAAGGTGATGGAATTGTTGTTGGAATCATTCACATTCTGGGTGCTCTAGTTGCATCAGGTCACCTAAAATTTGCCTCTAGTGTTTCAAATGCAAATTTTCCTGGTGATCTTCTGACGACAGTTCATGAAGAAGGAAATACTATGTTAGAAGACAGAGTATCACTGCTACTTTTTGCATTGCAGAAAGCATTCCAAGCAGCCCCAAGAGGCTTATGACTCCAAATGTCTATATGGCTTTAATTTCTGCTGCGGTATGATGCTTGCTAATTGTCTAGATAATTGGATATGTTTTTGACTCGGCTTAAATGGATTTATGTCATCAATTGACTTAATTATCTGCTGATTCTCTTTATCACCTTTCTGATAGACCATTTTCCTTGTTGTTTGTCTTGAATGCAGATTAATGTTTCTTCAACTGATGAAAATTTGAACCTGTATGATTGTGGCCACCGTTTTGAACACATTCAACTTTTGCTAGTGCTGCTCCGCACACTTCCATATGCATCAAGGTCATTCCAAGCTCGCGCTATACAGGTGTGTTTTGTTATTTCATGGTTTCAATTGCCAGGTCGACGTTAGCTTATACTATATAGATTCTGGCTGTTTTCCTTTGTGATAGTTTTGGACTGCCATTTATTACGGTAAAAGATTGATCAGGTTTGCCTTATAATTTTGTGATGTCATTAAGAGAATAAGAGTATCCAAATTGCATTGAACAAGTTCTCTTTTCATCTCAATGAACAAAGTAATGCTGCTGCTTTGTAGGGATTTAAGTTCTTTTCAGAACAAGTGCTATAGTTTAAATAGTTCCCTGCAGTAGGTGTGCTGTTACTTGTGAGTTGTAAGTATTAATTAGATTGTATTCCAGGTTGCTCTGCCGATGTGAGCAACTGAAGAGTGTTTGTATATTTTTCTGTTTATTGGGAGAATAGTTAGCTATGTGTTCCCTGCCTTAGTCAGTATAAACACAATATTTTTTTGCTTCCGGTCTGTAGTCCGCCTTTGTGCTATCATGATACAATACTTTATGTTTCCCTCATCTTAACAGAAACTAACAATTACTTAGGTAGTTTTTTAGTCCAGAATTTATAGTCATGTGTTACTCCTTATTTCTCTACTGGAATTGTGATATATATTGGGATTGCTAAATTTCTTACTCTTTCCACGACGTAGTGCTGTTACCATCATGTTCGCAGTATTTGTAGAACCGCACTATCTATCATCTTGGCTACTTAAATGACTCGTGGTGGTAGAGATTGATCTTGTGTGCTGTGGTAATGACAAGTTGGGTGATGGGTGGTATTAAGGCACAACAATTGAAATGAACTTGGAAAGTTGTTGCTTAATTAAAGGCTTGGTTGGCTCCCTTGATAGGCCAAGAAATTGCAATATAGTGTTGTCTTGCAACTTTGCAAGGCTACGTGCTTGTTAGACCCACAAGAGCAATCGACATATATCTGTTCTATTTGCATAGGGTAGGTACATCGATGATGTCATGTCGCCAAACACCCCACATGTAGTTGTGTTAATTTTGTTTGCTCTAATCTAATCCGTTCTTGCTTTTTCTGTAGCCTTGTTTGCCAACTTACCTGCTTAATTTCTTGCGGTGTAAAAAATTCCTTTATATTGTTTCAGGATATTCTGTTTTTGGCTTGCAGTCATCCTGAGAATAGAACCACAATGACCTCAATTGCAGAATGGCCAGAATGGATTTTAGAGGTTTTGATTTATAATCATGAAGTAAGTACTTCAAGCTTTCTAACAGCGGAACACATTGGAATGTGAATTATATAGGATGCACTAGTTTCAGCGGCTCATTTTGTGCTGTGCTACCCATTGCTCTAATTCTGAAGTTTCTAATTACAGATGGGTAGTAAAAATAATGTCGATGGTGTAAGCATGGGTGAGATTGAAGACCTAGTACACAATTTCCTGATTATCATGTTGGAGCATTCAATGCGACAAAAAGATGGGTGGAGGGTAAGATAACTTCGGCAGATCATTTTATTTGAAAACCTTTTGCTTAAGAGTAATGCAACCTTCTTTCTGAGTGTGTTTGGGCTGGTTGTATCACTAGCCCGCTCTCCCTTGTAACTTGAATGTTTTTGCTATTCCTGTGACAATATAGGATGTGGAGGCTACTATTCATTGTGCAGAGTGGCTTTCAATGGTTGGAGGATCTAGCACTGGAGACAAAAGGATCAGGTATTTTCTCTCTCTGTTTGTGTGTATATGGACGTAGTTGAAGTAGCCAATTGGCTAGCTAGTCGAAGAATTTATTTTCTCTGCTCCCAATTACCGCTTGCGCTTCATTTTCTTGTCGTCTACATGTTCATTTTTAACAATCGGCTCATTTTGTTCTTTTAAGGCGTGAAGAGTCATTACCAATTTTCAGAAGGAGATTATTAAGCGACCTGCTTGATTTCTCTGCCAGGGAGCTTCAAGTTCAGGTAGACAAGATTTTCTTTGCATTCTACTCCCTCCGTTCCTAAATATAATATGTTTTAGGTGTTTCACATGTTGACTAGATGCGGACCAAAATGAGTGAACATACACGCTAAAATGTGTCTAGATACATGTGATACATGTTAATCTGGAAAAAGGCTAAAACATCTAATATTTAGGAACGGAGGGAGTATGTCTTGTGTGTATGGGCAAGTTTTGTTTCTTACATCCTTTGTTGTTACTACTTTCTGTAGTTCATTGTTTCTTTGCTGTGTGTTGGAATTTATTTGGTTCTGTTCCCACTTTAGGCCCTTTTTGCATCACAGAAATAAAGAACACAATAATAGAAAAAAAACACAATGTCAGTAAACACAGGAAAATAGCAGGAATATTCGTTTGGATAGAACACGAAAAAGAGCCTCAAAACTACACAAATCAGTGGAAACATGAGCTTGGAGTGGATGTGAAAATGCTATGGAATACGGGGCATATGAGAATCCGTATAAACTGGGTAGCATTTTCCTCTGATTTAAAATGTTTTAGATGTTGACAAGTTGTGTGAAAAGGTCAGCGTAACGAATTATGGGGACACGTAAGGTTGAAATAGTAAAACACTACAACTGGCAGCTTGACATTTCCATTACTTTTGAACAAGAAAAGACCACTTTAACTACCATACTATTAATGTTACTTTGACCGGTGTCCATACATGGTGCTAGTTCTTGCAGTTTGACCTTTGTTTTACCAGGAGACTGTTTTATACTTTTATCTGTCTCTTATCTATAATTACTTTTGTTTGTGTCTACAACAGACTGAAGTAATTGCAGCGGCTGCTGCTGGTGTTGCGGCTGAGGGCTTGTCGCCCGAAGAAGCAAAAGTACAAGCAGAAAATGCTGCTCACTCTCAGTAGCACTAGCTGAAAATGCAATTGTTATCCTCATGCTTGTAGAAGATCATCTGAGGTTACAAGGTCAACATTATTGCACGTCCCGTGTACTCAGTAGTGTTTTATCTTCTTCCTCCATGTCTTCGTCTGCTCCCAGTCGGACAACTTCTTTGGACAGAACCGGTAGTGAACATGTGGATGCTGGGCTCTCGAGGCGGTCATCTCTGTCCAGTGATGCTGGAGGCCTTCCACTAGATGTAAGAACTAAGAAGTGCAGACTATTATATTCGATCTTTATTGGCATGATTCTGATCAAATGTAATATTGTTTCTGAAAGGGCTTAAAATTTGAGTACTTCTACATTTATGCATGATAGTCATCTTGCATATATATCTTTCCTAAAATATGATGTGCCAGTCTGTTGCAGAATCATGATTATTTAACTTAAGTTTAGAATTTTAGGTTGATTTCATACTTGAACCATGTTCCACGAATCCTGGCATAACATTATTAACTTTATATAATAGCTATCTAGGTCCCAATGGCTAGATATTTGATATTTCACAGATGCATTTTTTACCTTCGTCACCTTGCCCATCTTGTCCTGCATTGGTAGTTAATCATAGTGACAGTAGCTGTTCATTGCATGGTTAATGCTATCCCATGAAGAAAAATGTAGAGTTGTAAGTTGTTTGTTTAACATATTAGAGATAATAAGATACATTCCACTTTATTGGATAGGGGTTCTGCAAGAAAGCTCTGAAGAGGTTGTACCATAGGATCTATAGGAAATTGTGTCTATTTTTCTTGCAGTCTGCCCACTGCTGTGCACAAGCATGCACACATGGTGAAGTGATAAGCGCTACTGGAAGTTCTATTCCTTTAGATTTACCATCAATATTGGTATTTGCCTAGTTACCTAATGACCCTGCATACAAACCAGTGTTCCTTCATGGCTTATGCTTAGTGTTCGAAATTGCTGGCAGAGTGGCAGATTAGTTGTCTAATTTTTTTATTCATATGAATGCTGCATTTGTTATTGATTACTGCTTGACCAAAGCAGGTGCTTACTTCTATGGCTGATGCAAACGGACAAATTTCTGCTGCCGTGATGGAGCGCCTTACAGCAGCAGCAGCAGCTGAGCCATATGAATCTGTCAAGCATGCATTTGTGTCTTATGGGAGCTGCATTGCAGATCTTGCAGAAAGCTGGAAGTACAGAAGCCGCTTATGGTATGGTGTAGGCATTCCATCCAAATCTGATTTGTTTGGCGGTGGTGGAAGTGATTTGGAATCTTGGAGATCTGTTCTAGAGAAGGACTCAAATGGGAATTGGGTTGAGCTTCCACTTGTGAAGAAATCACTCGAAGTGCTGCAGGCACTCTTGTTAGATGATTCAGGACTTGGTGGTGGTCTTGGTATTGGAGGGGGGTCTGGCCCTGGTATGGGGGTTATGGCTGCACTTTATCAATTGCTAGATAGTGACCAGCCATTTCTTTGCATGCTCAGAATGACTCTTGTTTCGATGAGGGAGGATGACAATAATGAAGGTGATGCTCTTTTGAAGAACACTAGCATAAAAGATGTCATATCAGAAGGGACTGGCCATCAGGCTGGAAGCCTGATGCTATTTGATGGCAATAATTACTCATCTCCAAGAAAACCCCGGCCTGCACTTCTTTGGAGGTACGCACTATGCTCCATCAAGTATCAACCTATCAAAATTAGATCTAGTACATTTTCAACTGCTGGAAAAATGGGATTTACAAATTATGCTTCTCCATTGACCTACTGCAGTATATTTTGAGAGGAAAACATTAACAAAATTGTAGGGGAAAGTCCATTTAGCATAGCAGAATCCTGTGTTAATGATCTCTGATAGGAGCTGAACATATTTGTATACAAAATGCATTGAAAGCCTTTCATGTCAATTTTTTCAGATGCACATTTCTCTACTTGAAAAAGAAATTCTTCTTCGTACTGTGTTTCCATTAGTTAACTATAACTAGAACTTTGATGGAAGAATAGTTGTCTCAGTATATTACAATATAAGTGGTCAAGCCAGTCTATTATGGACTATGTCAATTGTTATTTCATTGGAACTCTTATAAACTGTACAGTGTGCTTGGCCCCATCCTAAATATGCCAATTACCGAGTCGAAGAGACAGAGGGTGTTGGTTGCTTCCTCTATTCTCTATTCAGAGGTGAGTTTGTAACTTCGCTTTGCATTCTGCACTTAAGCATGCCATGCCCTAATTCTGAGGTCAACTTTGACTTTCATGCTCTTTGCCTATGACTCTGATTCCGAACAATAAGCTGTCTGTTCGAATTTGTAAAGCTACTATGATTTATGATCTGTGATAACTTAGTAAATAAATGACACTTTTACTTTGAGACTGTTGGTACTGCTTTATTTATTAGGGAGAGTAAAATTCATATATGGTTCGTGCTATCTTGCTCATGATGCAGGTATGGCATGCTATTGGTAGGGACAGAAGCCCCCTAAGGAAACAATATATTGAGCTAATTTTACCACCATTTATAGCCATCCTACGAAGGTGGCGGCCACTTTTGGCTGGTGTTCATGAGCTTACTTCTTATGATGGTCGGAATCCACTGATTGCTGATGACCGTGCTTTGGCAGCTGATGCACTGCCCATTGAGGTACTTCCTGACTCTTGGTAAAATCAACCTTGGTTCGTCAGTGAATTAACATGATGTTAATGCCGAATTCTGCATCAGTGAGATATTGCACTGCTATAATACATGCTGTAAATCCTGGATGGTGATCTCTGTTATGCTTGTTTTACTCGTATTCCCTATCTCTCAAAGCTGGGAAAAAGCAATCCAGCAGACTATGTCGACTTTTTGCTTACCTTAGGCTCATTTTGCGGTTGCTGATTTACTTCATAATCTGCTGTGGAAAAATAGCCACAAATACAGAGAAAAGTTGGTGGAAAAATAGGCAAAAGCTGGTTGGAAATGATGGATTATCACAATCCACCTCAATGCGGAACGCAGCCTTAGTCTGTAAGTGAAAGGCTGGATTGTGTCCAATCATCCATAAACTCACCATAAGCTGATAATCTTGACATAATATAATATGATTCTATCCAGGTTCACCTAATCCGATAACCTTGACTCTTAGTTAATGTTTGACAACCCAGAAGCTGGCAGTAACTAGCTGATTTACACCTGTTGACGCTTGCCCTAAGTTCTGATCCTGTTAATCACTTTCTCGGTGTAGCTATTGTCTGCTTGACTTTTTTTTTCTTATTTGACAAGCTAACTATCAGATGTTGTCGTAGCTTTTCCTTCAAAGGAAACCAATTTATGGGTCTTTTTCCACTTTTTTCTTGGGCTCAGGCTGCTCTTTCAATGATATCGCCTGGATGGGCGGCTGCTTTTGCCTCGCCACCGGTTGCAATGGCATTAGCCATGATGGCTGCTGGTGCCTCCGGGACAGAAATAGTAACACCTCGAAGGAATACCTTGAGTCGGCATGACACGTCTTTGCCTGATCGTAAAGCAGCAGCAAGACTGCAAACCTTCTCAAGTTTCCAGAAGCCTGTTGAAACTGCGGCCAACAAGCCTGGGTCCACCCCAAAGGACAAAGCAGGAGCTAAAGCTGCGGCATTAGTTGCTACACGTGACCTCGAGCGGACAGCTAAGATTGGTTCAGGAAGGGGTCTTAGTGCCGTAGCAATGGCAACATCGGGACAGAGGAGGAGTGCAAGTGATATAGAGCGTGCAAAGAGGTGGAATACATCGGAAGCCATGAGTGCTGCTTGGATGGAGTGCCTGCAATCAGCTGATTCGAAGCCTGTTTCAGGAAGAGATTTTTCAGCTCTTTCATACAAATATGTTGCAATTCTTGTTTCTGGTTTGGCCTTAGCACGAAATTTACAGCGACTTGAGGTAAATCCACTTGGAACATTTTTATCTCTGGTGCTTATAATTTATCATACATCCTATAAACTTCGGATCATGCAGATGGAGAGGCAAACACAAGCTGATGTGTTGAATCGGCATCGTGCATCAACTGGAGTTCGAGCATGGCGGCATCTTCTTCACTGCCTGACAGAGATGGGAAGACTATATGGACCTTTTGATGAACCCCTGTGTTCTCCTGACCGTGTATGTACACTTAATTTATTTGTTTTATCTCCTTTTTCCTGCCCTCTTTCTTTCTTCCTTTCTTCTTTATCAAGGCACACACTTTGTTTACCAGTACTTTGGGCATAGTGAGTTGTTTTCATGCAACTATCTTCACATCTGCATGAGAAAGCACTCTGTCAAAAGAGAGAAGAAAAAAACACTCTAGGACATATCCTGAGATCTCTTTTCACTTCTGCATTTTGCAGATTTTCTGGAAATTAGATTTTACTGAAAGTTCTTCAAGAATGAGAAGATTTATGAAAAGGAACTACAAGGGATCTGATCATGTGGGCGCAGCTGCCGATTATGATGATCGGAAGCTTCTTAATTCTGTTGTGCAATCAAATGAAGGCAACGTCGAGGGTGCAGATTCTTCACTAACAGACACTATTCCATCAACTGCATCAGTAATAATGGCTGAGGCAATGTCAATGGATGAAAGAAATGAGGACAACGAGCAGTTAGAATCTGACAGTACTCACAGCAGTGTTGATCAACTTCAGCATTCCTCGTCAGTGGATCAACAATCCATGAAAGGCTCAGTAGATTCAAGAAGTTCTGGCATTTTGGCGGATCGCAATTTGGTTCGATCCACAGTTGTTGCACCTGGATATGTGCCGACTGAAGCTGATGAGAGAATTATCGTTGAATTTCCATCGTTGATGGTGCGGCCATTGAAAGTTGTGCGTGGAACTTTCCAAGTAAGAACTGTTTCATGTAACTACTTGCCAGTAACAAGTTCTTGCGGCATGAGCAGTCATGAAAATGCGAAACTGAGCTTTGATGTTAGAGTTTAACTTATCGTATGCGCATCTTTAATCTATTGCGTTCTCATCAAGAACTCAGAATTTCAACTTTTAGGTTTTTCATTGTCTTAAATTAGCTAATTAACGATTTAGCTACAGCATAGACCATGCAATACTGCAGTTATTACCAATATATGTTGCACTGATCTAACATGATGTTTTGCCATACTGTTTTATTTCTGTACATCAGCGATTTTGAAAGTAGTGTACTCTTCAGTTAACTAGTGCAACAAAATGACTTATGTCTTCAATTGCATGGCATCCTAGTATTAGCAATTCCAATTTTCTTCTTCTGTCTAAACACCTAAGTGAAATATATTCGTAGGATTCCATATGCAGCGATTAGCAAATACAAGGCGCTTGGTAGGCTACAAACGGTTGACACTTCTGTTCGGATGGATGCTATTGAGAATTTGAGGAACCTCATTATTAGCAATGATTAAAATTACTTCCTATTTCTTCTGATTTATGTTGTTTTCTTGATGAATCAGCTATCCCCCTGCCATGATAATGTTGTGCTAATATTACTATTGTTTGTTGAATCCTGCACTACTGCACTCCTTGTGTGTTCTAGTAAATGTGTACATGAAAAACAAAATCTAAAAAAACTTTTGATAGAAAATATGATATAAATAGGAGTAGGGGTGCACCAAATCTACTCTATGCTTAACTACATGTCTTTCATATCAGACTATGTTGATGGACAAGGGTCTGTACGATCGAATATTCTCCTGTTTTCTCAATTCCTACTTTATCTGCTGATATCGTTTGCTCCTGTAATTTCGTTTCCAGGTGACATCAAAGAGGATTAACTTTATAATTGATGAGCATGCAAGTGACAGTAACATGGATGATCATGCATCCACTAGTGGTCAATGTTATCAGCAAGATAAGGATAGGAGCTGGTTGATCTCTTCTCTACATCAGATATATAGCAGGCGGTAAATATTTATTTTCAAATCTGGTTCTATAGTTAGAAGTGATTTCATATACACTCCTATAATGCATATTTCTTGTTCTGTTGGAACCAAAGGTGTCTATTTTGTGCTTTTCGAGCGAATAACTGCACACAGCTTTTGTGAATCACCACCATATAGTTTAGCTTTTATTTTCCAGTTTACTCATTTGGTGATTTGGATTTGTTGCAGGTACTTGTTACGACGAAGTGCTTTGGAATTATTTATGGTAGATAGGTCAAATTTCTTTTTTGATTTCGGGGTACGAACTTTATGAAACCCTACCCTCTGTAGCTTTAAGTCCATGCATAATAGAGCTGAATAACTTTCTTAAATTTATGTGTCTGAAATTCTGATACTTGATCTAGGATATGGAAGCACGCAAAAATGCTTATCGGGCAATCATTCACACCAAACCACCTAATTTGAGTGACATTTTTCTAGCTACTCAGGTTAGTGTAAAGTGTTTCTATCCTAATTTCCAGAATTATGAACATGACACGATGATTGAAAGTAATCTATAATATTTCATTCAGAGAGCTGAACAAATCCTTAAAAGAACTCAGTTGATGGAGCGCTGGGCTAACTGGGAGGTACACAAACACTAAATATGTTCCTTTTTATTTTATTTTGGTTGATAGTTTCAAGATTTAAGTTTGTCCCTTTGCTTCAGATTAGCAATTTTGAGTACTTGATGGAACTGAACACTCTTGCTGGGCGCAGTTATAATGACATAACTCAGGTTAGTTTAATTCACAAAATGCATTTCGAGTCTTCATGTCTAGTAAAGTCGACCTATCATTCAAGTAATCTTATATGCTTGTGCAGTATCCTGTTTTCCCCTGGATAATAGCTGATTACCAGTCCAAAGTGTTGAATCTGAATGATCCTTCTACTTACCGCGACCTTTCAAAGGTTGATCTTCATCCTGTTTTGCTTCTGTGTTGTCACCAATTGTTTAAAATGCTAACCGTAGTGGATATTACTTATTGCAGCCAGTTGGGGCACTGAACCCAGAACGGCTAAAGAAATTCCAAGAACGGTACTCTACGTTTGATGATCCAATCATCCCTAAGTTTCATTATGGTTCACATTACTCCAGTGCTGGCACGGTATATCTTCTTTGTAAAGCTGAACCAAATGTTTACCTATAATGTCAGCTAGTCACTATTTTGTAAAGGATTTTCGAACAAATTCGACTCTGGGTCTCTGCACAGTGAATAGGGTTCTCAATATATTTTAGCTCGATTATTTCGCAATAGGCGACTATAAGATGATATCTGAATTACCATAGAAGAGCCTACATGTTATCTTGCGACTCTTGTGCATGCTTATGCCTGGATCAGTGAAAACTTTGCATGTGTATCGTATTAGTATTACGATATGATTGTTAACAGGTTCACCCTCCTGTATAATTTTGGTTGTCTGCGCGTTCTGCTTTTGTTGATATTGTTCATATGGTTAGAAGACATAACCTCCAATACTTGATTAATGGTGGCCTATAATTTTTAGTCTGTAGCTCAATGCATTTTTGGTGCAAAAACATTTGATTTTCTTGTACTGATCACTTATATTCATTGCAGGTCTTGTATTACCTTTTCAGAATGGAGCCTTTTACCACACTCTCTATACAGCTGCAAGGTGGCAAATTTGATCATGCTGATCGCATGTTTTCGGACCTTTCTGGCACATGGGATAGTGTTCTGGAAGACATGAGTGATGTAAAAGAGCTAGTAAGTTACTAGTGTCTTCAGTATGTTTTCCCAGATGTTGTTTGGATGATACCAAAATCCATTCAAGGTCTTTGATGCAATGTTATTATATGATGATATTTATGTAGGTCCCAGAGATGTTTTACCTCCCCGAGGTATTTACCAACATAAATTCTATTGACTTTGGGACCACTCAACTTGGAGGAAAGCTAGGTAAATCCATTTTTCTCTATGTAAAGTATGTATCAAAATACATAAACGCAGAGTTATGTAATTCTGAACGACATTGCAGATTCTGTAGAATTACCTCCTTGGGCTGAGAACCCTGTTGATTTTGTTCACAAACACCGTAAGGCTCTTGAGAGTGAGCATGTCTCCAGTCATCTGCATGAGTGGATTGATCTAATATTTGGGTACACTCTCTTCTGTTATAGTATATTTCTACTACCTTTGTAACTTTTTCGTGATGTAATGTTTGTCTGCGGCACGTGCACGCACACACAATAATTTGGGAGAGGCTGTTATATGTAATATATGTATGTAGGATGAACTGTGCTTATATGGTCATCTAGTAGGTTTGGTCTTTCTGACCCGTAACTCTCTTTTGTCTCTCTCTTGCTAATGGACTAAGATGCACATCTCGATATAGTGCTTGTACCTTTGACGGCTTCCCCTTTCTTTTTCAAGCATTAAGTTTTTGTCACCATTAGTAGGTTTTCTCTTTTCCAATCAATATTGCTTGACCTTATAATGATCGTTAAAACACAAAACCCTCTGGATGGAAGTATGCTGTTATTAGTTAGGAAAAAGATTTATGTAATGTAGCAAGGTGAAGGATTTGCATTTTCAGTGTTGGCAAAGTTCGGCCTTCATGTTTTTATGCTTGTGTTTTATTTAGAACAATCATGTTACATATAAGAAGTAATATGTAATGTTTCTTGACATCCATGAATGAGGTAGGGCATCTGGTTAGTTGCTTTATGAATCTCCTCATTTTTTTTCGCACAGTGTTTATGCACCACCGTTTTATCATGGAAACTTCCTTTTTGCAGATATAAACAGAGAGGCAAAGAAGCGGTAATGGCCAACAATGTGTTCTTCTACATCACATATGAGGGAACTGTTGATATTGACAAAATTACAGATCCAGTAAGTATTATGCATTTATTTGTAGCACTTCCATTTGGCTGCTGATATTCTACTGAAAATGCTGAAGGTGCAACGGCGAGCCATGCAAGATCAGATAGCCTACTTTGGACAAACACCATCTCAATTGCTGACTGTCCCACACATCAAGAGAAAACCATTGACAGATGTCTTACAGCTACAGGTACTTCATATTAGCTGATTCATGACTCATGAGGTCAAGAATTTGCTGTTCTATTACAATTAGTTATGTGGGTTTGTGTAGACAACTGCCTTTTGCCTTTTTCCCATGCTGGAACTGGATATGCATTGCCAAACAAAGACTACTATAAAAAGGTCTAGTATAGTTCTTGATTCGAGAAATCTAGGTGTTTTTGACATTACTATTCTCTCCATTTTGTTTATCATGCTTGATAGACAAGCACTCCATCGCTGGAAAATTAATAATACAATAGACAATCACTCTTAATAGCTCTTGTTCTGCTTTAGTAAGTTAAATGTGTTATGAATATACAATACATAGTTTTCCATTCTATGATTGGTAATGACATGTCTTGGCTTTATACATGACCTGACCCGTGATGTACTGTGCAGACCATATTCCGGAATCCAAGTGAACTTAAATCTTATGTACTGCCTAATCCAGATCGCTGCAATGTCCCAGCAAGTACAATGTTTGTATCAAATGATTCTATTGTAGTTGTTGATGTAAATGTGCCAGCGGCTCATGTGGCACTTCACCATTGGCAACCAAATACTCCAGATGGCCAAGGGACACCTTTCCTTTTTCATCATGGTAGAAATGCTGCGAGTTCAACAAGTGGTGCATTCATGCGCATGTTTAAAGGATCCACTAGTTCCGGAGAAGATAATGAGTTTCCAAGAGCTATAGCATTTGCTGCTTCTGCTATCCGTAGTTCAGCTATCGTTGCTGTCACATGTGACAAAGACATTATCACTGGTGATTATTTTTCTCACTATTTCCCCTTAGATTTATTCTTTGTATACTTGTTGAACACATTATCTAATACTATCGTTACGACATCTAAAATTCAGACTCACCTACAGAAGATGCAAAAGAAAAGGCATCCAGGATTAACTCTGGCTTCTTTATCTGTTTTGGCGTCTCAAAATTGGTTTACTTTATATCTGCTGTAGACTGTGTTTGGAACTGAATCTTTTTTGTAGTGTGACGTAGGATACCGCTCCCTCTATCTAAATTAATAAAAGGATTTTTTTTTGGATTTTTAGGCCATACTGCACACCCCTAATATCGGCATTCCTTAATTATATTTCTTAATCAAGTCTTCTGTGGTACTTTTAAGCCACATGTAGTATTTTGTGTTATTTCCATGAAGCTGCTTGTGCTTTATCTAATACCATTTTGTTCAACAATAGGTGGGCATGCGGATGGTTCAGTGAAGTTGATCTCTCCGGATGGAGCAAAGACAATTGAAAGTGCTTCTGGGCATCTTGCTCCTGTGACCTGCCTTGCACTTTCCCCTGATAGCAACTACCTTGTGACAGGGTCTCGAGATAGCACAGTTATACTCTGGAGGATTCATCAGCCAGGTTCCGTACATAAGAAAAATCCTCCTGAACCTCCACCGTCAACACCAAGGACACCACGCAGCCCTCTTCCCAGCGGTCCTAGTAGCATAAGCAATCTCTTGGAAACCAGGAAGTGTCGAATCGAAGGTCCTATGCACGTGTTAAGAGGACACCTTGGAGAAGTAATTAGCTGTTCAGTAAGTCCAGATTTGGGACTTGTTGTATCTTTGTCAAGCATATCAGGTGTGCTGCTACATTCTTTGCGGACAGGTCGGCTGATAAGGAAGATTCATGTAGAAGAGGCACATGCTGTATCCTTATCTTCTCAGGGAATCATTTTGGTTTGGAGTGAATCAAAGAAAAGATTATCTAGCTTCACTGTCAATGGACTCCCTATTGCTACCTCAGTTCTATCACCTTTTTCTGGACGAGTTAGTTGCATTGAGATTTCTATGGATGGTCATTTTGCGCTAATTGGGACTAGTTCGTCCAGCAATTACAAGTGTGAGGACAACACTGATTCAGCAGACCATGAGACCGACAAACCAAGTGGCAAGGATTATATGTCTGAACAAATTGAAACCGAGCAATCTGTTCACGTGCCTTCTATCTGCTTTGTTGATCTGCATAAACTTAAGGTAAATAGACGAAAGAAACTAATAACGAAGTTGTGGATTTACCTTGTTTTTCATTTTGTGGAACTCTTACAGAGACATTTTCTTATTAGGTACTTCATACGCTGGAGTTGGGAAAGGGCCAAGACATCACAGCAATTGCTCTAAACAAAGAGAACACAAATCTTCTTGTTTCTACTGCTGATAAGCACCTAATGGTCTTCACTGATCCTGCTGTAAGTATCCTATATCAGTACAATTTTTTGGATCAACGCAATACAATTTCATCATCTCCTTACGCGAGTACATAACCAAACAGAATGTTACCAGCTGAATGAAAGTTTGACAGTTTTGTGTTCCTTTGAACCTTCTTTCTGATAGAGTTCGTAATTTGCAGTTGAGCCTGAAGGTAGTGGATCAGATGCTGCGCCTTGGTTGGGAAGGTGATGGACTTCTTCAGTCATGAGGGAAACATTGATGATAAATCATTACTTGCTTAAAAATCGGCTATGCCCTTTCGTTAGCATAGGTAGGAGCAGGGCAATGAAGCAATTTTGGCGTGGAATGTGCCATCTGTACAAAATGAAAACAGTAATAGGCATTACGAGTTAGGATAGGTTGTATACTGTATCCAACAGGTCATTTAGTCAGAGATAAAGGATGTAACTAGCAGACTTGCTGAGGAACAACTGAACAAGACAATCCCTTTTTTTGCATCAGTTTTGCCTTGTAAAGTCTAGGTTGTTTTCCTATAGTGGGTTAGTAGTTATTTAGCATCTCTGGCAATGTAATTTTGGTTGCTCGCTCATGCAATTCTGATACGATGATCAAACATATTTGTTTATGAATTTTGATGTTGCAATGTTTGTAGAGATTTCTTACTCCTGGACTCTAGTGATCTCTTTGTTTTAAAAAATAAATCAAAAATCATATTTATAAGTTTCAAAAAAAATCTCAAACAAACCATACATGTAGTTAATGTTATATCCCACAAATGTGCAAAATCTTGATTTTGAAATACTTTATATTTTGATCTACACAAAAATGACAAATGTGTGTATCTGGGCGTATTGATGTCCTATGTGTCCAAGAGACCAAATAGAAGGGATAAAAGGCGAAGGAGGTGGAGGATACCGGCTTCAAGCTATGGTACACGTGGACAACTTCAAACAAAAATGGAGTAGCATCTTGATCAACAAGAGCTGGACGGAGTAGTGGATGTCAAGAGGCAAGGAGATCGGATTATCCTAATCAAGCTGGTTATTGGGACTTAGTTCTCAATGTTATCAGCGCGTATGCCCCGCAAGTAGGCCACAACGAGAGCACCAAGAGGCAGTTTGGGAAGGCCTGAAGGACTTGGTTAGGAGGGTACCTATTTGTGAGAAGCTCTTCTTCATAGTAGGAGACCTCAATGTACATGATGGGTACATCTAACACAGGTTTTGAAGGGTTGCATGGGGGGTTTGGCTATGGCATCACGAACCAAGAAGGGGTTGATGTCTTAAGCTTCGATTTAGCCAAATCGAGAGTTTGTACGTTTATGGGATACATCATATGATTTTTGATTTTTTTAATAAAGGGATCATTGAAACTCGAGAGGCAAAATGACTTTCCGGTTCGGTAGCTACCAATAAAGACATTATGGAAAGGATGTTAGAGTAGGTTTTTTTTTTTGGGTGGACAATCAGCAAGTGGACTGCTGGAGTCCCTCCTTTACCTTCTCCCCTCCTTTGCCATCCCTCGTTTACCTATGGAAGCCCTAAACGAAAATCCATTTTGTCTCGTAAAGTAAATGCTCGTATCGTCGAAAAAAGTATTTAAGAATGTCAAAAAATCCTGAATAAATTTTGGGTGTTCATCTCTACAATATATGTGCGCACACAAAGTTTCGTGAGAAAAGAAATTTTTGTGACATGTGTCAGAAATACAAATATTGGTGCTTCAAAATGGCATTTCATGCGACAATTTTAAATTTACGTATCTTTCACGTTTGTATAGCTAGCAGTTGATATTTTTGTCGCAGTGTATGAATATGAAATGTGAAATTAATGAAATACACTTGAGATTTGCTACTGGATGATACATATTGTTGATTTAATTGGGTTAGCTGGTGCAAAGCCTACATGTATGGTCCTGCAAATTCTGGACATGTGCGATAGTTCTTAAACACAGACGACTGACATTGAACTAAACGTGTGCGGTGTTTTAAAACACACACGATTGAATTTAAACTAAACATGTGCGGTGTTTCTTTAAACACTCACGTCTGACTTTAAAATAAACGCGTGCAGTGATTTTTTAAACACACAACCGATTTCAGTTAAAACGTGCGCAACTCACCAAACACACACGACTGCATTCGCGAAAAACCGTGTGTGATCGACTAACAATGGCACACGATTGAACTAAACTTTTCGTTTGCGATCGGACATGGTTTAGCAACCATGTGTGATCAACTACCCCATTGCTCACCCACCAATATGGACGGAGCGGTTAATTGTGTGTGATGGACAACATCAATTGTGTGTGATTGCCCGATATATACTAGTGGCCTATTCGTTTTGATCTTCTATACACCACTTGGAGTACAATCCTAATTTATAAAAAGTGTGTATACGGTTTGAAACGGTGGCTAGAGATATTTTCCCCAACATGAATGGCGATTTATTTTACAGATCGGCTCCAGCACCATCACCCCCTCCAACACCACCATAGACATTCTATAAGGATTTTGTATACTTGTTTTATGGCTCCTTTATTTTTATTTCTCATATGCAGCTGTGAATATCTTAATTGTGCAGAGGTCCAATACGAATTCTTGCATCAATTTTTTTGAATTTAATAAAGCATCTTATATATATATAAATAATCTGAATTTGTACGCCAAAAAGCCAATATGACGACCGCACTGCCTGGAGCTCCGCCCTTGACCGTCGAAACTATTCCAAAGGGTCGGGTGCAAACGATGGTAACAGCGGCGCACGACGTCGCTGTTAGACCATCTCCACCGTCACCCCCAAAGTACTCCAAAGGTCCATTGGGTTGCCGGACACGAAAAACGGCCACACCGGCACCCTCCAAGTGTCCGGCCCGACCCAATATCTGGCCGTCACCCCGACCCACCATCCAAACTTGGAGGTGCCAAACAACGGCTGGACAAGCCCTCTGACAGTCGGAGCCCACATGTCATAGACACAAGACCAGTCAAGTTATTGCGGTGTTTAATCGCGTAGCGGTTTCCCTGGCGGGCACAAAACGACACGACCTGTCGAGTCGCGCCGTCCACGTGTTGACGTCTCAGCGGCTCCCCTAGACGGCGGCTGAACACACGTCGTCGGCGTCAATGCGTGCCAAGGTAACCGGCGTGCAGACGCGCCCGACAGCTTCTTCATGCCGGTAAGCCTCCTCGGAAGTGGTTCATGTCGAACGACGAGGTGTTCGATGACGACGACGAGCAGGCTCCTGAAGCACCGGCACCTGCCCCATCACCAGCCCTAGAGGAGGAGAGGCACCGATAGATGAAACCCCACCATTGCCATCCGTAGACACGTCTGGGGGCGTCTTCTCATCTCACGTGTCGGCGCTCGGAAACAATCCAAACCAAATCGTCGTCCGCGTGGAACCCGTACGGGGGACGTCGGCTCTGGTGCACGATGATTGGCAGCAACGTACTGTACTACCTCCCGTCCATGCCTACTAATGCGTGCGTGATTCATCAGGTCGACCTCGACGCGATCCACCACCACATCATTGCAGCGCGAAGCTGGCGGCGTGAATGTCCGGACACTAGGGAGCCGTGCCGTGATACACCGTGATTATCCATTTCTTTTTCCCAAAATTCGTTTTGGTCTTGGACACATCGATCTCTCAGCCAGCGATTCTGTTTGGATTGGACGGCTGCGGACAGCTGTGTACTGGTTCAGGACGTGTGGAGACATTGATCGATCCAGTTTTCTCTTTGCTATAGTAGCAGTTCCGAATACTAGTGCTAGCTAGTGCTATTTCTTTCTTCTTTTATTCCTTTTTTCTGAAACTCGATGGCTACAGATTCCTCCTGGCATAAATAGGCGAAAGGTTTCTTCCTCCTGGCTTTGTCCGTTCGCTGTTCACGGCGGACGGAGCTCCGGCACTCTCGTCGACGAACCCAGGTACCTACCTATCTATCTGTCTGTTATTCATCTCCGGTCGATCGATCCTTCTCACAAATGAATGGCGCTGCCTTCTCACCCGATTCCCTCTGTCTCACGTGCAGACACGCCTCGCCGGAGTCACAACACTGCTCCTTCAGGCATCAACATTCAACAGCCAAGCTCCTTCACCGGCCTCCATATATAGAACCGGGTGATCAAACACAAGGTTCGTCTCCATAATCTGTCCATCAAAGTCATGAACATTACATTACACTTTTATTTATTCGAAAGCTACATTACACTATTTTAATCAGCACGTTTTAGAGACGAGGAATAAAAAACGTCTGACCTGGCAGCAGCTCCCAAAGTTTAAAAATTAGCCTGTAAAGTACGTAGTAAACCAAAACAAAAACAAAACGCGGCGTGACGTGAGGCAACGGATCTGCGTCTGCAGGGGGCCCTACAGCTGTTGGGATCCGGTACGAGGCATAATTTTAGCGCCACGAATATCCGGCTCCAGAACGAATATCCACTCGCAGTATTCCCTTCTAATTCTCTATCTATCTATTCTTAGCGTCTCGTTCTCAGCCGGCGAGCTGCAGCAAATCCGCGGACCGGGGGAACCTTTTTCTTTTCTTTGTTTCTTTGCGTATCGAGACGGGAAACTTAGGTGTGCATGTGTGTGTGGTCACCTCCGGTACGAACAAGGAGATCTCCATCTTCCATGTTCGTTCAACTATGTTGTAGATTAGATTAGCTTTAACAGTTGTCTGTTGAGTGGAACTGCACGGCTATTTTTATAAGCAATTCATGTGCCATTTTTATTGTTATCCTGACATTGTAAATGCTACAGTAGTAGTATTGTAGAAAAAAGAGAGAACAATGTAGTTACATACATGCAGTCATACACATACTAAAGACCGGAGCCGCAGAGCATCAACATTCACAAAGTAGGACGTCAATTACCGGCTTTGATCCCTAGTGGGCAGGGAATAAGCACATTCCTAGTCATTTTTTTTTGCGAAACACAGTGCAAACGCAGACGCTCACATTCGTCACTCAACAATTGTAAAGTTGTGTATGACGATCCCTGTTAATTAAGCATCCATGGCTGAATGGTTAAAGCGCCCAACTCATAATTGGTAAATTTGCGTTTTCAATTCCTGCTAGATGCACGCGAACGGAAACGTTCCGTAAGTTTATTGGAACTGGTTTTCTATCCATGGAATCTCATCCATTCATTACACTTGAGGATCAGTCTTGGTCTTCTAGACTCTACAAAGAGTCTGGACGAATTTGTCGCTCCATCCAAATGTGTAAAAGATTATAGTCGCACTTAAAAGCCGAGTTGTCATTAGAATTTCAATTCATAATTTCATATTGTATTTCTGAGGAAATGGAGGATAAAACCTTGGCATTTGTAGAAATTGCCGGAATCATATTCTCTAGTAATATAACAATAGTTGGATGATTCTACTGAATAGTTGCATGCATGTCTCCTCTATTTTACAACACAAGTTAGTCAACTAGAAAATATTCGTCGCCACATAAAGAAGACAAGTGGGCGAAAAAATCAAATTAGTAATTCTCCACAATGACACTAAGACCTTGTCGTTAAAAGCTTAGTGGCGAGCTACTAGGAATTAGGCACCACGAGAAGACCGTAGTTGCCAGTGTCACCTCACCGGGGAAAGAGCCGATCCATCAAGCGGCAGCCCACGGACACCACGAGCAGCCAAAAGAAAAGAAACGCTGTCTGTAAACCTGTATAAAAGACGAGCAGCTCGGAAGCCACGGCCGAGGCGCCTCACAAAGCTGACCTCCACAGTTCCACGGTCTGCGCTCCCCGCGAACCCCTCCCCCAGGTCACACCGTCACCGCCACAGACGACCCGACTCGCCAATAGCCGGAGAAGAAGAAGAAGAACAGCCTCTGTTTCGACCAGCGCCTCCTTTCGATCTCCGCAGGTAACTTCTCCAGCTAAATGCTCGCGTAATCTCGCCGCCTCCTCATCTTGCTTGCAGTTCCGCTTCTTTTGCGGATGCTGGTCAGCTAAACGGATCGCCCATCTTCTACGCCTGTCGTCTTGCAGCAAGTTGCGAGCTCCGGGCAGCTTTATCCCTGCTCTGCTTTCTTTCCTTTATCTGATGAAGAAGAGTGTGATGCGATGCGTTGGTTCGGTTGCTTCTGTTTGGGGGATCCCTTGCCTTGCTTGCAAGATTGGCCTTGTCTTGCTTTGCTTATCCTTTATATTCTTGCCGTTGAGCTTATAGGACGGGGTAGTTCGTTCGTACGCATCTCTCTGTACTGCGCCTTATCTTCTCCTTCCCATTGCTGAATTGGAGGTGAGAGATGCTTTGCTGTGGTTGAAGGATATCCCTTCGCCATTATTTCAGTTTGATCGAGGAAAGTTCAATCGCAGTTCCTGATTTTGGTACTGTTGTCATTGATGTCGTTCCCTTTTATGTAACAGTTTTGCCAATTAATTGAAGTTAATGCTACCTGTATCAAGATACGGATTGTTTCCTCTGCTCAATCCAAGGTGTTGTATTTGAGCTTGATTCTGATGAAAAGTACTTACTTGTAGGTGTACACCTACAAGTAAGTACTTAAATGAATCAGAGATTTAAAATGTTCTGCATATCGTATCTACTGTACATAAAGAACCTCACCTAGTCATGTGGATATTTGTTTATTGCAGTGGAAAGATTTCACTGAATCACATAGAAATGCAGAGTAGTAGGAGAATTTTATATGCTATTCATTCCCACAAAAAGTTATGTATGCTATTCATTTTTCTACAGGAAACAACTAGTCCTTGCCCTCCAATAATTCATCCAAATACTGCTATAGAATTATTACTTCTTGTGGCAAAATATTCATTTGTCTGTACCTGTCACTGTCATTTTCTTCGCTGGAAGTTTCCCATTTATGTCAAGTTATCAGCTCTTCTCATCTTCTCATGGACAATTCTGATGTTTGCTCTACTTTTGGCATTTTCAGATAAGCCAATAATACCAGCCGGTCTTCTTCCCGACTACAGTTACAGTTGCGGTGAAACCAAATTCAGGTTCACTCGTCTCCTCGAGTGAACCCAGAACCAAAATGGGTAGCATAAAGCCCTTGGGGATTCAGCTCTTGGAGTGCGTCCGGGGTGGTCCTCTCTCCTTCAGATCATCGAGGGCTCTTGTATTGGTACTGACTTTCCTATCCTACGCTAGCTATCATGCCACTAGGAAAACTACAAGCATTGTCAAGAGCGTTCTTGATCCCAAGACGGCAAACCTTGGCACGTTGCACTGGCCTAGCCAGCTGTACCTTCAAGAACTAAATGGAGCGGCGAATAACACGGCTCTCACCAGTGGCTGGGCTCCGTTCAATGGCGACGGTGGCACCGCGTTGCTCGGCGAGATCGACTTGGCTTTCCTTGGGGTATATGCAATCGGCATGTTCTTTGCTGGCCATTTGGGTGACCGGGTGGACCTGAGGATCCTTCTGACCATTGGAATGGTAGGAACTGGGCTGTTCACTGCTGCCTTTGGAGCTGGCTACTGGCTCAACATACATAGCTTCTACTACTTTCTGGGCGTCCAGATGCTCGCCGGCCTGTTTCAGTCGACCGGCTGGCCTTCGGTGGTGGCAGTAGTCGGCAATTGGTTCGGGAAGAGCAAGAGGGGGCTGATAATGGGTATCTGGAACGCCCACACCTCTGTGGGAAACATTTCTGGTTCTCTGATCGCGGCTGCCATGCTGAAGTTTGGATGGAGTTGGTCGTTTGCAGTGCCCGGTGCCATGATCGCGTTGGTTGGGCTCGCCGTGTTCTTGTTCTTGCCCGTTAGTCCTGAGGTGATCGGGATTGAGGATGATCGCCATGTGAAGGATTATGAGAGGAATGACACTGATGTCCCTCTGTTGGGAGGACGATCAGATTCAAGAGACGAGGCAGTGGGGTTCATTCAGGCATGGAGGATTCCTGGCGTTGCTCCGTTCGCGCTCTGTCTATTCTTCTGCAAGCTTGTCGCCTACACGTTCCTCTACTGGCTACCGTTTTATCTCAGCCACACAGGTGCGTTTAGTTGTATGTTTTGCTCGTAAAATTAAATGTTTAGAGCTCATCTGCACACGAAGAAAGAAAATAAAAAAACGAATCTTTTACCTGACCACCGTTTTGTGCCCACATTTTCAGAGATCGGAGGAGAATACCTGTCAGACTCTGCAGCGGGTGTACTGTCGACTCTGTTCGACGTGGGCGGCGTCGTCGGCGGCATCCTCGCCGGCCATATCTCCGACCGCCTCAACGCGCGAGCCCTGACGGCGGCGAGCTTCACGTTCTCCGCAATACCGGCCCTCTTCTTGTACCGCATCTACGGGAGCATCTCGCTGACCTGGAATGCCGCGCTCATGTTCCTCACGGGCATTCTCGTGAACGGGCCGTACGCGCTCATCACCACCGCTGTCTCCGCCGACCTCGGCACACACAGCTCGCTGAATGGCAACTCCCGCGCGCTGGCCACCGTGACGGCGATCATCGACGGGACGGGGTCCATCGGCGCCGCGGTCGGCCCGCTGCTGACTGGGTACATCTCCGCCAGGAGCTGGAGCGGCGTGTTCACGTTGCTCATGGCGTCGGCGCTCATCGCCGGCTTGCTGCTGTCGAGGCTGGTCGTGGCGGAGATTTCCGCGAAGATGGCGTCACGGAGGTCTGATGATCAAGCTGGCGATCTGCCTGTGTCCTCCTTGGAGGAACCTTAGGCGCCGC
This sequence comes from Poa pratensis, assembly GCA_947311845.1. Classification (NCBI taxonomy): domain Eukaryota; kingdom Viridiplantae; phylum Streptophyta; class Magnoliopsida; order Poales; family Poaceae; genus Poa; species Poa pratensis. The sequence goes on from CAMZMU010000050.1 coordinate 25,777,049, forward strand.
CGGAGATGGTTGGATGTACATGGATAGGTGAAGACGATGGACGGGCTGGTAATTTGGGACAAGGTGTGATGGCGCGAAGAGCCAACTCCCCTCTGATTTTACGACCGAGGTGTAGGTGCTCTTCAGTCTCCGGGTTGTTGCCTCTGAATGTGACTGTGTCGTGCTGTGCATATGTGAGTGATTATTCCGGTGAATTCGATGGGAGAACAAGTGTGGAGGATTGCACTGTCTGCACTCCCTCTTTTGTAGTACCAGTGAGAGTGAAAGGTTAAGAAGAAGATGACAGGAACCGCACTTAATCTGTACTGTCGCGTAGCCGGTTTGTTGACCGGCGCGAATCAAGAGCGGAGCAAACCGCCGTTGAGGCGTGGAGGCTCTCGTCTCGGGAGGAGGAAGAAAGAGAGGTAGAAGGAGAGAGAAAGAGAGAGAGAGATAAAGATGGCGACGGGGAGGAAGGTCAGGGGGATCTCAACTTCTCCTACAAGCTCGGCAAGGTCACCTAGGCCCAGGCAGGCGCCTACGGTGGTGCCCATCTCCCCGGGGTGGTACGGCCAGCCGTCATCTTATGCACAGCCGACACGCCAGGTCATCGCCACGTCATCGCAATTTCATCGCACAAAACCATATAAATTGTCCAAAACCAACTTAGAGCATCTCCAAGCATGTCCCTCAAATCCGCCCCAAACGCCCGGGCGGACAGCCCGGATGGCATTTGGGCCAAAATCCTTGACCCAACCAGCTCCCCTATAGTCAGCCCAAACGTCCGGGCTGTCCGGCACACCCCAAAGGCAGCCCATATGTAGGGCGGGTTTGGGGCCGCCCGGACGCGCCCGGACGCGTCCGCCACGTCGGATCTGTCAAGGCGGGCCTACCCAACTTTCCCCTCAAATCGGCCGGAATTCCCCTTCCACCACCGCTCCGTCCAGTTTTGCCCGCCCACGTTCTCCGGCGCCGCCCCCGTCCGACCGCGCCGCCGCCCCCGAAGGCACAGACTCCGCGCCCAAGTTCGGGGCAACCGCCGGAGCCCTTTGGGAGCCGCCGAAGCCCGTTTTGACATAGTTTTCGGTACGTTTTGCATCGGCGGACATCCACCTCGTTCTCAAAGTGTTTGTTGAAACGCCGGAGCCGGATTTTTGAGAAATTTTTCATGCATGTAGGCATGAATTCTTCGTCCGATGAGGACCATGATTACTCGGCCGTCGATGACTTCATTTACAAGGAGTTCGTCGAAGGGTCGAGTGATGAAGACAAGCTTGACGACGGAGACGAAGAGAACGCCATGTCCATGATGAGCATGCAAGAGGAATTGGAGAAGAAGGAGGAGCATGTTCTTAACTTCAAGGGATCAATTAAGGGGCGGATCACCGTGAAACGTGACAGGCTCAAAGGAGCTCGAGATCTCTATGACGATTACTTCAAGCGTCCGAATCCGGTGTTTCATGAGGGTTTTTTCCGACGCCGGTTCCGGATGAGCTCAGGGCTGTTTGAGTGCATACAGGAGGAAGTCACAAAATATGATGATTATTTCAAGTTGAGGTATGATTGCTGCCGGAAGTTATCCTTCTCCCCTATGCAGAAATGCATCGCTGCTTTGAGGATGCTCGCCTATGGGAAAGCTGCTGATGCCGTAGATGAGTATGTCCGAATGGGAGAGAGTACATGCATTGAGGCTATGGAGCACTTTGCATACGCTGTCGTGAAGGTTTTTGGGCCAAGATATCTGCGAGAACCTAATGCTGAGGATACCGCAAGGATACTTGCACTAGGAGAAGCAAGAGGATTTCCTGGAATGCTAGGTTCAGTGGATTGCATGCATTGGCAATGGAAAAACTGTCCAACAGGATTGCGTGGGCAGTACCAAGGGCACAGCAAGGAGGCTACAATTGTACTTGAAGCTGTGGCATCCCAAGACTTGTGGATTTGGCATGCTTTTTTTGGCATGCCCGGTTCTCACAATGATATCAATGTGCTTCAGCGCTCTCCCCTGTTCAAGAGGCTTTGTGATGGGGAAGCTCCACCATGCAACTACACCGTCAACGGACATGACTACACCATGGGTTACTATCTTGCAGATGGTATATATCCTCAGTGGGCGGCTTTTGTGAAAACTATAAGTAATCCCACTACTCCCAAAAGAAAAGCATTTGCAGCTGCGCAGGAATCAGTTAGGAAAGATGTGGAGAGGGCATTTGGTGTGTTGCAGGCTCGTTGGGGCATAGTTCGTGGAGCGGCTATGATGTGGGATCCGGAGGGACTGATTTGTCCGGCTACTTTTATTTGTTTAAGTACAATTATTAATTGTAATAACATGGTGTGAACTTTTTAAAACATCAAAACTATCTCTATGATGGACGTTGCATGGCTTGCATGGATTTGGGCGTCAATTTTTGTGCATTGTGGTTGTAGGAGCCCAATTTTGGGGGTCGTCCGGTCGGTGTCCGCGGACGCGTCCGGGCGCGTCCGGGCGCAGTTTGGGGGGCGGATTTGAGGGCTCCGCTTGGAGATGCTCTTAGGGAGTGATTTAAACGGTATGTAGGATTGAGGGTTCAAATAGTACCAATTTATTGTTCAGGGGAATTTTGCTCCAATGTGGATGATTTCATGTTGGAATATATACTTAATCCTACAAAATATTTTGTTCGAGCGATTTCGAATTCTTCCACTGGGTCGCCCTATACCACGCTCTTAGCGAGTTGTAGCACATCGTTTTAACTAGAAGGACACCCCGCGCGTTGCAGCGGGTATCTCTTAAGAAATTCGATAAAACACATGAAATTGAAGTTGACTAAAGAAATATGCAAGATTTAGTTAATCATGGTAGTCAAGATGCTAAAAAATTTAGACATCGAATGCATGTGTGATTTATAATTTAAAGATCGTGATGATTTAGGAGTGTATCTGATTGATATAGATAAGATTATATCAACCGGACGAAGAAACATATATTGTGGATGGCTTGCATGAAAATGACATGCACATTACCTCATAATTTCTAGATTTTTTTTGAGTGAATACATATGAAAGAGCCCATAATTTTGAATAACAACAATAAGATTTTCATCATTGAAAATAATTGGCAAAAAGTTCACGGGCGAAACAAATTTAATTCCATTGTTCTATTTGCACATGATTTACTTGTGTAACTACATAGCGACATGTTGTGATCTTATAATTCGAATTAAAAAAAATTATGTGGACAATTTGATGGGCTAAAAAAGATGATGTGGATGCTTGCATGTAAAGATAGAAAATAATTAATATATGTTAGTGGGATGACATGGACAATTGATTGGTTAAAAGAGCAAGTGATGTGGATAGTTTGCATGTTGAGATAGAAAAATATTAATTGCACTTAGTGGGATTTTGCCTTATAAGAAGTATAGATTGAGTTGGTGCGCCCAATCGCTCACAGTGCTCTCCGCATGGGCCAGCCCATTATAGGTTGTTTCGTTTTTACTCCCTTTTATCCTAAAATAATTTTAGGGGAGCGCCTACTTCATGCGTTACGCGGAGCGCACTACCCTCCACCCGTTGCGCTGCCTCGTGGGTCGCTCCAAAAGCGGCCCAATAACAGGTAAATTTTCTCTTTTTTCTTTTCTATTTTATTCCCCTTTTGCTTTCTTGGTTTTACTGTAAAAAATATCTTCAAGTTTTTTTTAAAATAAAATAAAAACTGCTCTAAAAATAAAATTTACATATGTAAAAAGTAATAATAAATAATATTTATCTGACTTGAACCATTTTTTTAATATGAACATTTATTTTATTTTAAGTAATTTTTCAAAATCTGCACATTTATGTAATTCGAACGGGTTTTTCAAAAACATAATTCATTCCATTTGAACGATTTTCCAATAAGAACATATTTTCAAAATTATGAACATCTATGGTATTTGAACAAATTTTCAGTATGAAGTATTAATAAATAATATTTGTCTTACTTAAATATTTTTTAAATAGGAACAATTTTGTTATTTGAACGTTTTTTAAATATAAACATTTATGTTATTTGAACAATTTTTCAAATATGAACATTTATGTTCATTTTTTTTAAAACGTCATTCATTCTATTTGAACGATGTTTCAATATGAATTTTTTTCAATAAGAACATTTATATTATATAATTATTTTTCAAAAATATGAAAATCTATGGTACTTGAACGAATTTTCAATACGAATAATAATAATTTATTTATACAACATTAAAAAACATTTTGAATATAAATCAGAAAATACAAAACAAAAAAGGAAACAGAAAAAGCGAAAATGAAAACAAAATAAAAAATGAAAACATAATAAAAGAAGAAAACAAAAATAACGGAAAAAGGAAAGAGAAGAGGAACGGAAAATATAAGAAAAAGATAAAAAGAATAAAGAATAAAAATTAAATTTTAGAGAGAAGAAAAACAAAAAAAAACGTATAAGAAAACAGAAACGAAAAAATAAACTAAAAGGATGGGAAAACCAAAACCGAAACAGAAAACCAGGTGTAACCACGAAAAAACAGAAAAACCAGAATTAAACGATTGTGCTGGAAAGTCAGAGAAACAACTCAATTACTTTGAAATTCCTGACTAAATTACTAGCTAACTGAATGGAGAAAGTGAGCATTCCCGCTATCCACAAAAACCAGTATGGGTTTATGAAAAACAGGAACATCCATGACTGCCTAGCATGGGCTTTTGAATATATCCACCTCTGCCACAAATCAATGAAAGAAATCATTATTCTTAAGCTTGATTTTGAAAAAGCTTTTGATAGAGTGGAGTATAGTGCTATCCTTCTTATGCTTAAGCATATGGGATTTGGAACCAAATGGCTAAACTGGATTAACTGTATCCTCTAGACTGCATCTGCACAGGTTCTGCTCAATGATGTTCCTGGTAAGAAAATCCACTACATATAAGGATTTAGGCAAGGAGATCCTCTATCTCCATTGCTTTTTGTGTCTTCTTCTGAATTGCTCCAATTTTTGATTAATAATGTCTGGCACACTGATGCATGTAAAATGCATACATGAACTTTGCATTATTTTACTTATATTCCCGTCATATTTGCATCATATAAGGGTTATATCACTGTTTTATAATGATTTTTGGAATATTTCATGATTTTCCTATTTTTATGGAATAAACCCTGCGCAGGCAGAAAACCCTATTTTCCATATTTTAATGTTTCAGGGACCCAAACGACGTCCAAATGACCTGGAAATTTACGAGCATCAGTTTTTGGAAGGAACAAAGCGTGGGAGCGAAGGAAGCAAACAAGCGGAGGCCCGAGGGCCCAGATGAGTGGGCCCATGCGGCCCATGTACCTGGCCACGTGGGACTCCCCTTTTGGCCCTCGGAGCTCCGTTGCCGTCGATCTTTCCTCCACCGACTCCGTTTTGACCTAAAACCGACTATAAAAATAGTCCCCGACGCCCTTCGGAAGGAGCGCCGCAGAAACACAGAAATACCGAAACAGAGACCTGGAGTTGCAGATTGGAGGGGGAAAACTCCGGCGGGGCGCTGCCGGCGTGGTCTCCATCTTCTCCAACGACTTCTCCACCGTCTCCATGATGAAGAGGGAGTAGTCCACCTCTGGACTATGGGTTTGTGAAAGTAACTTATGTATCTCTCTCTCTTGAGCTTCACTAATTAGTACCGTATGAGCTGCTGAACATGATTACGGTCATCTATGTAATACCTTTGTGGTGGATCTTTTTATGAGTTAATATATGTTTGAGATTGCAATGGTTTTGTTTCAGTTATGAAAGTAGATGCATATTATGTACCCCGTTCTTATTTACTTGTCATGATCAAGCATGTTTATGAGAGCGTGTGAGGGGAACGTGTGCATTAGTTGGAGTAACGGGGGGTGGCTAGTGCAGTGACCATGAGAGAAAGTTCTGCGATCCACTTGGGTGTTTTACCTTACTTTGTTGCCTCACTAGGGATAAAAAGAAATACCATGCTACCGGAGATGTGGGTGTGACCATTGCCACTTCCTCCATGACTAGATCTAGCATGTTCTTATTTTAACTTCATGTCATGATACTTATTGCTATAGTCTGAGTTATCTTAATTACTGAGGTGTTATGATTTAGTTCGCATCTTGGTGGAGTATAAGAGAGACTAATAACCAAAAGGTCTCTATGTTAGGACGTGATGCCCATATAATTATAACTTGTCATTAAACTGTTGTGTTGCAATCTCATATGTCAACTCTAGTGTTTCATTGTCTACCACTTTATTAAAGAGAGAGTGCATTTGTGAAACCATGAACCCCGGTCCATTTTTAATCATAAGAAACACCTTTCCAACCACTTTTACCACTTTTCCATTTTCTGCCATTTAAAAATCCGAAAATACATAAACACTTTTACATCGTGCATTCATCATATAAAACCCAAAAATATCATTTATCATTGCTACCACCATCCTTGCATATTTATTTACCACCATTGCATATTTATTTCTTGTTTGCATTGCATATTATCTTGATATCATTCTCACACCTTGTGCTTGACAACCACTAGGTGAGGTTGAGGACCAAAACATTTACTTTGTTTTGTAGGTAACCAAAAGAAGGATAGGAAAGATAAATCTTCACTACTGATTCCCCGAGAGTTCGATATTAAACCCTCGAGTCACCCCTCGTGGGGAAAACACGTCTTCCACTTACTACACACTCTGCACTTGGAGTCTCAACCTAACCCATTTACTTTTCACGCAGGTAACTACGTGAAGGGCCATCAAGACTGTTTTCTGGCGCCGTTGCCGGGGAATCATTGCTGAAAGGTTTATCCAAGGATATCTCACCAAGTCAACTTCATCACTAACTTGTGCTAACACCTAAGCTTGGGGAGGTTGCACCTACGTGAGCATCATCTTATCCATCTTTACCTTCAAAGCAATTTATCTTGTTTTGTCATTGTCTTGCATTTTTAAGTTCGGTTTGCATATTTATTTTCAGTTTTGCATAAAAAATTAAAAAACACATAAAAACTTGCTAAAATGGGAGAAAGAACTAAGTTGTGTGATTACACAAACACTCCAAATGATCAATTTATTGCTAGGCCCATTGCCACACCTAAGATAAATGCTGATAGTTATGAAGTAAGTCTTAGTTTGTTGAACTTGATAACTAGGGAACAATTTGGCGGTAGTGCTATGGAGGATGCCTCTATGCATCTTCATGATTTTGTTGAAATATGTGACATGTAGAAATTTAAAAATGTGGAAAGTGATATTCTAAAACTGAACTTATTTCCTTTCTCACTTAGAGGAAAAGCTAAAGAGTGGCTGCATTCATTACCTATTGATAGCATTAAAACTTGGGATGATTTAAAAGAAGATTTCATTAAGAAATACTATCCTCCTGTTAAAATTTTGCAAAATAGAAACAACATTCTTTCTTTTAGGCAAAATGAAAATGAACATGTTGCTATGGCTTGGGATAGGATTAAACTTATGCTTAGAACTTGTCCATCACATGGGGTCAACGAATGGACCATATTACACTCTTTTTACAATGGTCTAAATTACATGTCTAGAAATATTCTTGATTCTGCTGCTGGAGGTGCGTTTATGGGAAAAACTATAGTAGAAGCTAAGAACATATTGGAAAGTATTTTGCAAAACTATAGTCAATGGCATACTGATAGAGCACCTAATCCTTCTAAGAAAGTGAACTCCATAGAAGAAACAAATGATTTGTCATCTAAAATGGATACTATTCTTGCTTTCATTAATAAACAAAATATTGAAAATGTGCCTTTGCAAGAATTAGTTGGTAATAATCCTGAAAATATTGATGTCAACTTAATTAGGAACTATGGTAATAATGGGTATGGTAACAACATAACTCTTATAATAAACCCCCATATGTTCCCAACAACCGTCCTTCTATTCCATATCCTAATGCTAGTGATAATTGGAAGCCTATGCCACCACGTAATGATAATTTTGAGGCTAATAAAATTCTTATGGAATAAGTTGCTAGTCATAATACCATGATACAAGAGTTGAATAAGTCTGTTGCTTCTATTAGTTCTGATATTAAAGGCTTACAACTCCAAACTACAGGACTAGACAAAGCCTTGTCAAAACTAGCTGATAACCAAGGCACTTTATTGAGTATGTCTGCAGGGAAACCACAAGCACCACCTGTGGTTGGAATGAATTCTATTAATATTGCTGAAAATGTTCCTCTTACTTTGGAGGAAACTCTTAATGAATTATTGAACTATCCTGAATATTTGTTGCCATTTATGTCTCAACTTGTTGGATTAAAAGAAGAAGTTAACGAAAATGAATATGATGAATCTCTTCTGTTAATTGAGTTAGAGAAGAAAGTTGAGGAAGTTAAAATGCTTAGTGAAGTCAAGGAACCATTGCTTGACTTAGAGAATTGTACCTTGCATGAATTAATATCTATCTTACAAAAATTTGCAAGTGATCACTACTGCAGAATAGCCTACCAGTGACGGGCCGAAAAAGCTCACTAGTGACGGGCAAGGCGCCCGTCACTGGTAACCTAACTGATAACCAGTCACTGGTAATAGGTTACCGGTGACGGGCAAGTGCCCATCACTAGTAAACATATACTAGTGACAGTCGTTTATTTGTGCCCGTCACTAGTTAGTTTCCATGGGTAGCATTCATACCATACCAGCGACGGATCCTTTAGAACTATGGTAATTTGCCCGTCACTGCTATGTATTTTAGAAATAATAAAAAAAAAAATTCAAATGAAAAATACGTTGCATTTGCATATCGATAACACAATATGGTTACAGACACTCATAGGTATACAATATATGATCATAAGCACTACAACTGGAATTAACATCGATAAAACAATATCCAAAAAAAATTGCTGCCATTTCTCCCCAGATTCTCTGTGTTTGTAGCTTGTCCTCCAATGCCTTTCTCCCTAGATACTTGAATATGTTCACTTGCTAAGCCACTTATCTTCTCTACCTGTACCAAGTAAAGTATGTTAGGATGCTCAGGGTGATGAGTAGTGGATGAACCAGAAAATGAATGCGAACTGGTATCTTATTGGATATTGTCTTTCAATAAACAAATCAGTGGTCAATAGTAGTGATCGATTTCACAAAGAATTGTTTTGCTAATTGGGTTCAGAATTAGAGTCATATGCATTTGCAAGTTTCTGCTAGCTATAACAGAGTTCATGGTGATTTTGCAGGGTCCGGCACACAGTACCTGAGAGATTCTTTGGCTGAAGCCAAGTCAGACATTGTTCTTAAGATTAGCTATTCACATATACGAGTCTCCCAGATTTAAACATGAGACTGACTTGTCTACATGATTAACTGTGACGTAATGTAATGTCTTTGAGCTGTCCTAAAGGAACTTAGGCAACAAATAGCTAACCCTAGAAGTTTTTTCTCGAGGAGACTACCTTGATCTTATTTTATATGAACCAGTTGCCTGGACAATAAACTGATCAGAAATTGCATTGAAATTATTTTAACACATGAATCAGGTCAAATCTAAAATAATTCATTCATAGCTCCATAGCAACGCACTGGCTCTTTCCTAATACATATATAATCGACAATGAATAGCAAATAGGGATTGTGTCTCTACAGACTAGTCAAGTTCTTTTTAACTGATATGGGTCCACACAGATACTATCTTTTTACATGAATACCAAGTACCCCATTGTCTACGATTGCATTAAATTCATCATCCACTTAAAATTGTCCATATTATATAACGAGAAGTAAATTCTGCAGGCACCATGGGGAGCAACATGGAGGTGTCGTTGCTCAGGAGTGAATACCAGGCATGTCAACTTCAACTTCTATACTAGAAAAATATCAACTCCGAAATAATTCAGATCAAACACAGAAACTATTTAAAAGAGCAAGGAAGAACAGAAAAACCTTTTCTAGATTATGCATAGGGTCATACTAGCCACGTTGATAAGCGAGAAGCTGTGAAAGCTCAAAGAGCGGCTGCCCTCCAGGAAAAGTTCAGCAATGACAAACCTGAAAAGGAGACCAATAGTTTATACTTTGTGAAATACATCACTTAAATTTATAGTTTATCACAGGGTACTGCACAAAATATAAGTAGCTAGAGAAGAAACACTGGGAAATAACATATTTTTTAAAGTAACAACTCTTCTGATTACTAACTGAACAGCACACTTCAATCTTGAGAAAAAATAACATGCAATTCAATATGTGTTCAATTTGTTCCTCCGGTCTTCACATTTTGGTTGAATACATGGAAATAGAGAAGCAGATATCACTTATTATAAAATACTTGGCTGTGAACCTAAATAGCCCAATGGCACCATGAGGCCGACGCACCATATGCAGGGAGGGAGCGACTAGACCAGGAATTTAGTCATGAACAAATAGTAATGCCCATACCTCATTCGGTGATCCTGCGCTTGATCAATTGGGTTGCAGCTTTACTTTTTTTAATGTTAACCTCAGGTCAACCTTTACTTTTACCGAGAGTCGTCGAGGTACCGAGTACTAACGTGAGGCTAATAGATTTCGGCACTGGATCATTTCCTACTGGCGTGCAAGGCTAGCTTGATGTTCAGCGTGATGCCAAGCTAGCTAGTGGATACCTCAATCAAATTTCTGAAACTGTGCAACTTGCACATACGCTAGCCAGGTGGGTAGGTTGAGACGCTAGTCGATTGATCATCAAATAGATCTAGCTTCTCACAACCAAAGCTACAGATTTCAGCACAATCGACTTATCTAACTGCACATCTGTTGTCAACAGTTTGAAAACTGGTCTGTAGGACAATTCAGTAATAGATTAACATGAAAATTCGCATCAACACAAACAAAATCAGGGAATGAAATTTAAATCTCTGAAAGGCGCATACCACCTAAACAACAGCTACATTATCCGGTCGGAAGCAAATCAGGGTGTCTCAAGCAGTTCACTTGAACTAAGAAATTACTTCAACTAACTAATTTCACAATCAATCTTTCAGCAACTCACCCTTCTCGACCTTCAACTCGGGATTGATGGCGTGGGCGGTCTGGAGGATGGCGCTCGCTGGCTTCTTCCACTGCGTAAGGGCAAGCGATGACGATGGGCACGGCAGCATAGCAAGATGGGAACGAGGATGCGATGGAAGAACGACGGGGTCATACCTTTTTTTGTACCGGTTGCAAGAGGCGACCACGTTATCGAGCTCCATGATCTCCGCTCACCGGCGGTCGCTGTTAGATCCTGCCGACGGTTGCCAGCTGACCACGCGTGGGCGGGGGCTGACCACGCGCGGCGGGGCTCGGAGCAGCGGTTTCCGGGCGTCGTGCCCGGTGCCAGCGATATTGCGCCCCCCGTCCAGATCCCGAACCAGTCGTCGTCGTAGACTTCGGCCGGGCGGCGAGGCCGAAGAGGCCGGCGAAGCAGCGCACGTGTAGGTTGCGCCGGATGAAGAAGCCGCCGCCTCGAAGGCGTCCCCACGACGGTGACGGTTCGTAGGCGACCGCCAACGGTGGCGAGGACGGGGGAGGGGTGGGGTGTTGTATTTGGTGAGGAAGAAGGAGGTGCCGGAGATGCCGCTGCCGCCGAAGCTTGGGGAGGGGGCGGGCGGCGGCGTGGAGGGATGGGAGAAGGAGGATTTGGGGTCAAATGGGATCGTGCTTCTATTTCAGTTGCCCCGCGGTGACATTCAACTACGATGCGCTACGAGCGTACGATGAGGATCTCACGGTTACGAAATAGAAATTGCGGTTATTTTCTTTGAGATACGCGGAGTCACATCTGCCCGTGCGACGTGGATTGTATGGTTACCGGTGACAGGCTTTATAAATGCCGTCACTAAATAAATTTTCCCTCTCTGCCGTCCTTCAAAAAATTACTAGTGACGGTCACTTTTATGAGCCTGTCACTAATATTTTGTACTAGTGACGGGCTTATTCTTTCCCGTCGCTGGTAATACTTACTAGTGACGGGCACAATTTTGCCCGTCACTAATCACTAGGCGGCTATAAGCCTTTCTGCAGTAGTGGATCCTTCTATTAATGTTAACCAAGCTGGTTTTGGTTCTTATATTGCTAATCATGTGTTAAAAGAAAAGATTGCTAGGTACAACCAAGAGGCTATGATACCACCTAAGCTTGGGGATATATGGATTCCCAAAGTCCTAGTAACCATTGGAAAAGAGACACACCATGCTATACTTGATCTAGGATCTAGTGTCTCTGTTTTATCTAAAGAACTATATGAAGTACTTGAATTGAAAAATCTTGAAAAATGCTCTATTGAACTTGCACTTGCTGATGATTCCATTAAACATGCTTTAGGAAAGTAAGTGATGTTATGGTAGAGTTACATATGACATTTGTGCCTGTTGATTTTCTAATCATGGATATGGGGAATAAAACCTCTAGTCCAATTATTCTTGGAAGACCTTTTCTTCGTACTACAGGTGCTATCATTGATTCAAAAGAAGGGAATGTGAAGTTTCAGTTTCCACACAAGAAGTGCATGGAACACTTCCCAAGGAAGAGGGACACACCAAAGTTCAAGCTCCCTCATGAGCTTCGTCCACAATAAACATCAAGTAAGAAGCCTAGCTATATGGCTATAAAGAAAGCGCTTTACGGGAGGCAACCCGGTTGTTTTTATTTGTGATTTTCTTTGTGTCCTCTTGCTGTAACAAGAGACTTAGTGTTTAGTTTAGTTTCTGGAATTTTTAATAAAGTGCCAAGTTTTACTCATTTTGGTTGAAAAAGTTGCTTATAGCGTTCGGAGATTTTATTCCTGCACGAATCTGATTTTTAATTCTTATTCTGTAACTCCGAATGAGCTCATATTTGAACTGTAGTGCAACTTTTCATCCTCTGTATGCATGAATTTTTCGGAATTTTCGACAAAGTTAAGTAGGGTAGAAAAATACGTTTAGCTGCTGCTGTTTTTCTGGACAGATTCTGTCCCATTTTGTTTGATGCATGCTTAGAACTTTTAACTTGAATCTTTTTGATCCAATTGAGTTTATGAGTAGGCATACAACATTATACACTTTCTGGACATTCATATGAATTTTTTTCAAGGATTATATGCAGCAAGAAATCTATTTGTTTATCACTACTAATGCACCCCACAGAAAAAGAAATGGGAGAAACGGTGTTTTGAAGTTTTTTCACAGGGATTAGAGGAGATGCACCAAGAGCTATCCAAGGATGGTGAAGACCATAAGCTTGGGGATGTGAAGACAACCCCACTGGACCTACACACTCTCGGTTTGCACACGTCTAACTTCTGTTTTTCGATCGAAACACTTTATCGCATAAACTTGGAGCGTCTTTTTGTTTGTTTAGGTTTGATTTTTATTTTGTGAGACCACCACACTATCATTTATATATGAGAGAGCTACTGGAAATTTGGGTTGAATTATGTTGGATGCTATTATAAGATTGGGAAAAGGGATGTTGAGTTGATTTTAAAAGATACATATAGTTGCATGATTCATGAGCTTGTTAATGAGTAATAATTTGCAAGTATTTTATCAAGAGCTATCTTTTATTCATGTTTTGATGCTAAATGTTATTTACCTTGTTTAACATGGATTAGTTAGTTCTATGGACACTCATGCATGCATTTAGATGGTCAACTTTCTCCCTCTTGCTAGCCCAAAAATTCCAACAAGCAAAAACTTGTTTCCAACACCTTCAACCAAAGTTTTTCCAGTGAGTCCACCATATCTACCTATTAGCTTTATGCTATTCCGAGTATGTTTATCATGATATTTGTGTTATCTATACCTCTGAATGAAAATGCTTATGTTGTTAATTGTTATGGGAAAAGTTGGTTATAGAGCTCTCTCGAACTTGATGCACACTTTACTTTCATTGCATAAATAAAACATGACCCATTGTGATTAAAATTATGATGTTGTGGCTTGACAAATGTCTTTGGTTGAGAGTTAGCTCATATGTGCTGTCACATGGCAAGCTTTCAACATGCACTTCATCTCATTTAGTTGATATCATGTACTTTTGTTTATGGATGCTTACCATGGGTGAAATAAATGTGGAAATGAAGTGAGTTTAAATGAGTTTGTATAAATGGTTAGAGAGACGCCTGGGCCGCTAATCTAAGCCATGCATCATTCATGGTGGAAATTTACTTACATGCTATGGTGAACCTTCTGTGATACACCTTACAATAAAAAGCTATCTAATGGTAAATAAAAAGGGTGTTGAGATTGTTCATTGTGTTTGTTTGTCTTGTCATTTTGATATGGGCTTGTTCCATATCCTGGGACAAGAGGTACCCCAGTTGACGCTCTTAATGATACTATTATTACTTACAATGATATTTAACTTGAACTTGCTTTGTTTCCAAGTTGAGTAACACATGGAGTAGGTACTTGTATTCAAGGGGCATGAGACTTTCAACCTGTACTTTGTCAAGCACACTACTCATATTTGCTTTCACTTTAAACTTAATCATTCAAGATGCTATGATAGGGGAATGAGAGCTTGACACCAAGGATTACCACATTACAATCATTAACTTAAGTAGAGAAGTTCAGAAGTTAGATGAAATTATTCATGCTTTACCTCTACTCATATATATATCTTTCCAAAGTGTCCACCTTTTATATTCAGATTTTCATCAATACTCTATGACCATTATAGGATGTTCTTACTTATCATTATGCATACATGTGGTCCATAGTACTTCTCTTATGTTACACTTTGTGAATTATCATTGAACATCCTTGCATTGAATACTTGATATCACTTCATAAACTATCTTGCATATTGCTACTCCTTTTAAGAATGAATCATTTGACTCTATGTAGCAATAGTAATCATCTTTGATATCCATTGATAGTATTAAATTGCAAAGTCCATGTTAGTTTTATCACCTTCATACTCGAGGACGAGTATAGGTTAAGCTTGGGGATGTTGATGCATGTAAAATGCATACATGAACTTTGCATTATTTTACTTATATTCCAGTCATAATCATATAAGGGTTATATCACTGTTTTATAATGATTTTGGGAATATTATGATTTTCCTATTTTTATGGAATTAACCCTGCGCAGGCAGAAAACCCTATTTTATATTTTAATGTTTCAGGGACCCAAACGACGTCCAAATGACCTGGAAATTTACGAGCATCAGTTTTTGGAAGGAACAAAGCGTGGGAGCGAAGGAAGCAAACAAGCGGAGGCCCGAGGGCCAGATGAGTGGGCCCACGCGGCCAGTACCTGGCCGCGTGGGACCCCCTTTGGCCTCGGAGCTCCGTTGCCGTCGATCTTTCCTCCACCGACTCCGTTTTGACCTAAAACCGCCTATAAAAATAGTCCCCGACGTTCTCTGGAAGGAGCGCCGCAGAAACACAGAAACACCGAAACAGAGACCTGGAGTGCAGATTGGAGGGGGAAAACTCCGGCGGGGCGCTGCCGGCGTGGTCTCCATCTTCTCCAACGACTTCTCCACCGTCTCCATGATGAAGAGGGAGTAGTCCACCTCTGGACTATGGGTTTGTGGAAGTAACTTATGTATCTCTCTCTCTGAGCTTCACTAATTAGTACCGTATGAGCTGCTGAACATGATTACGGTCATCTATGTAATACCTTTGTGGTGGATCTTTTTATGAGTTAATATATGTTTGAGATTGCAATGGTTTTGTTTCAGTTATGAAAGTAGATGCATATTATGTACCCCGTTCTTATTTACTTGTCATGATCAAGCATGTTTATGAGAGCGTGTGAGGGGGAACGTGTGCATTAGTTGGAGTAACGGGGGGTGGCTAGTGCAGTGAACGTGAGAGAAAGTTCTGCGATCCACTTGGGTTTTACCTTACTTTGTTGCCTCACTAGGGATAAAAAGAAATACCATGCTACCGGAGATGTGGGTGTGACCATTGCCACTACTCCATGACTAGATCTAGCATGTTCTTATTTTAACTTCATGTCATGATACTTATTGCTATACTCTGAGTTATCTTAATTACTGAGGTGTTATGATTTAGTTCGCATCTTGGTGGAGTATAAGAGAGACTAATAACCAAAAGGTCTCTATGTTAGGACGTGATGCCCATATAATTATAACTTGTCATTAAACTGTTGTGTTGCAATCTCATATGTCAACTCTAGTGTTCCATTGTCTACCACTTTATTAAAGAGAGAGTGCATTTGTGAAACCATGAACCCCGGTCCATTTTTAATCATAAGAAACACCTTTCCAACCACTTTTACCACTTTTCCATTTTCTGCCATTTAAAAATCCGAAAATACAAAAACACTTTTACATCTTGCATTCATCATATAAAACCCAAAAATATCATTTATCATTGCTACCACCATCCTTGCATATTTATTTACCACCATTGCATATTTATTTCTTGTTTGCATTGCATATTATCTTGATATCATTCTCACACCTTGTGCTTGACAACCACTAGGTGAGGTTGAGGACCAAAACATTTACTTTGTTTTGTAGGTAACCAAAAGAAGGATAGGAAAGATAAATCTTCACTACTGATTCCCCGAGAGTTCGATATTAAACCCTCGAGTCACCCCTCGTGGGGAAAACACGTCTTCCACTTACTACACACTCTGCACTTGGAGTCTCAACCTAACCCATTTACTTTTCACGCAGGTAACTACGTGAAGGGCCATCACACACTGGTCAGCTGGATATCCCTCTAGACTGCTCCTTTGGACTTGATTATCCTATTATACAATATGACGATGACACCTGATACGTCTCAAACGTATCTATAATTTTTGATGTTCCATGCTAATATTATACCAATTGCTACATGTTTTGCATCCACTTTATATCACTTTTATACATTTTTTGGGACTAACCTATTAACAAGATGCCGAAGTACTAGTTCCTGTTTTCTGCTGTTTTTGTATTCCAGAAAAGCTAGTCTGGAAATATTCTCGTAATTGGACGAAAATTTACGGAGGCCCCTATTTTATCAGAAGACACCTGGAGTCCGAAGGAGAGACGAAGTGGAGCCACGAGGGCTCCACACGTGGGCTCGGCGCGGCCAAGGGCCCACCCGCGCCGAGGGGTGGTATCGCCGCCTCGGTCACCTCCTCGCGATGCCCTTTGGTCTATATATTGCCTCCGCGGTGAAAACCCTAAAACAATCGACGATTTCTCCAGAAAAGCTCCGTAGCTCCGCCGCCATCAAAAACCTAATTTGGGGGACAGAAGTCTCTGTTTCGGCACCTTGCCGGGACGGGGAATTGCCCCCGGAGCCATCTTCATCGACGCCACCGCCTCCATCATCGCCGTTGCTGCCTCCCATGATGAGGAGGGAGTAGTTCTTCCTAGGGGCTGAGGGCTCTACCGGTAGCTATGTGGTTTATCTCTCTCTCTCCCATGATGTGATCTATATGTGATCATGAGCTTTGTAATCTAGTTGAATTCCTAGATGTTACTCTTCATTATCTTATGATTATGCTACTCAAGTGGTTTTATTAATGTAAACTCCGGAGTCACCTTTGTCCCACGGTGCGAAGTTGACAGTGTGCGCACCGTGTGTGGCTCTTAGGCTAAAGATTACAGGAATACTTGTCATGAGTTATTATTTGTGTTGGATGTCTCTATGAAATTGCGGTGTTTGTCTATTACTATTTAGGGCGCTCAAGTTGACAGTGTGGGGTTTCCTAGATGTGGAATGCGACTTTAAGGTGTGCTGTTATAGCCCTACGCAGTGGATTGGTGTTCGTTATCCAACGAGAGAATAATTCAGAGTAGCATAGTGAAGAGGAAATATCTATGTATTCAATTATATTATTATTGTTGAGAGTGTCCACTAGTGAAAGTATGATCCCTAGGCCTTGTTTCTGAGCATTGAAACACCGTTTACAACCAGTTATGCTACATGTTTGCTTGCTGCCATTTTTATTTCAGATTGCAATTACTACTTATAATCATCCATATCACTCGTATTTTAATATCTCTTCGCCGAACTAGTGCACCTATACATCTGACAAGTGTATTAGGTGTGTTGGGGATACAAGAGACTTCTTGTATCTTAATTGCAGGGTTGCTTGAGAGGGATATCTTTGACCTCTACCTCCCTGAGTTCGATAAACCTTGGGTGATTCACTTGAGGGAAACTTGCTGCTGTTCTACAAACCTCTGCACTTGGAGGCCCAACACTGTCTACAAGAATAGAAGCGTGCGTAGACATCAACACCCTGATTATTATGCCTGCTTGGGACACACAACTAGCTATGTTGAAAATCATTCTTGCAAAATTCTTAGCATCTACTAGTCTCAAAGTAAATTTCAGCAAGAGCTCTATGGTGCCTATTAATACTTCTAGTGAGAATTGTCAGACTCTTGCAGATATCATGGGATGTGTGAGGACCCCTCAGACTACCAGTCCGAGGTGCCCACGTTATGTAAACAGATCACGATCCCAATGATCAGTGCATCGCGATCACATAACCAACATGGTATACAAAGTTACATCATCCAACTCGATTAGTACAAGACTTACATAAATGATGGTCACACGACCAAGCCTGCAACCATCGTCACGCAGGACGGAATTTACTATGATATAGCGGAAGCTTTCGGCTAGCGTCGGCCCTCGTCACAACCGGACGCATTCCCACAGAGCAGTTGACCGGTGACACTCAGTTCGCGTAGTCGTCGGCGTACTCCTCCTCTTCAGCGTAGACCTCCTCGTTGTAATCTGGACGTTTGAATATCCAGGGACACAGCCATATGAGTACAATTACGTACTCGCAATACCACCTCAAGGATCAAGTTTTCATGGTAATACAAATAAACGTTTTTCGAAAACTGGGATAGCTGCTATATAATGCTATAGGGCTTAGTTTTCGCAAACGATACTTTTAGACATAGAGATTACAACATCTCTATATCCTTGTTAAACAAAACATTTAGAGATAGAATTCTCTCTTGTAAAAATAGCATGTACTATTTCCACATTTTTGTAAAACACTCTGTAAAACTTTTCAAAGACACTAGGATGGGGATACCCATTTTTGCCTTCCATGAGACCAGACTGATTGTCTCCCCGAGACCAACCATCTTCTCCCATTCCTGTACCTCCCAGGTACCATCTTGATGCCTCCTTGTTTCCACCGAGAAACCACTTTTCTTTTGAAAACATAAAACTTGCCCATACGCCTAGATCGGTGGCCTTTCCAACCGTCCATGACCGCGGACACGGCTACTCGAATAGTTTTACACTCTGCAGAGGCGGTGCACTTTCACCACACCAAACAGTCATTCCGCCGTGATCAGCCACGGTCCTCATACGACAGTATGCGGGGGTTCGGATAACATGATCAAAGCTTTCCCCTAATCCACTCTAGTACAGAGGACTCCGCTAGGTTTGTTTCCCTCGGCACCGTGTGCTCCACTAGACCCTGGTCTCTCTTAGGACGCCACACCGCCACGGCAGGGGGACCCAACGTAATCGTCCGGCTACTGATCCGCAGCAGTGTATTGTCTCTTACGGACGACAACCCAGCTTCGACGGACTCTAACCCTTATAGATGTATGAGATCCTCCGTACTAAAGTGGACAAGCTTCCGGCTAAGCCCTACCCATCTTAGGTAATGTGGTTGCACGGGTTAATTGTTCGGCGGCCGCTAGGGCAGTACTTTGTTTTTCAAAACATCTCCACCTCCGACTGCTCCCAGCAAGTCGGGTTTTCGCAAACTCACCGAATGCTCCCAGCACTTCGGTTTTTCATCAACATCTCCATTTGCTCCCAGCAACATGGGTTTTATAAAGCACTTTCTCGCCGATTCGCTCCCAGCGACTCGGGTTTTCTTCCGAAAACATTTTACCAAAAACCGGCTCCCATCCTAAAGTTTTGAGGTAAGAGTATAAGGATATGCTACTAGAAAATATAATTTTCTTGATAGCGCCTTCAGTAGAAGGCTTCTCAAGTAAAGACTTATTTTTATAAAACCTATTATATACTGGTAGTTATCTTTGGCCAAACAATATTTTGTAAAAATAGTTTGGGGTGGCAAAATGCCACAACATAGATAAAACATGCATTATTTTATTTTGAAAACGAGACATGCTTTGTACAAATAGTAGGATTTCAGTAGGGTGATGAGGTGGCTTGCCTGGCTCAGCAAAGTGTCCCTGATCATGTTCTTCTTCGTAGACCTGTTCAGTTTCCACGTACTGCTCCTCCTCTTGCGGATCTAATGTACCGGAAAAAATAAACGGAACTACCGTCACTCTAAGAAGCAGGTTGACAACAATCTAAAGTGAATAAACAAAACAATAAGCAATTCAACGCGCAACATCCTCTGGACAAAAAGTCTAAGACAATCCTAAACATAAACAACTAAAGACAAACAATTAAAATGGAACTTTTAATAGTAGCAAAGTTGCTGTTTTGGGGAAAAATCCACAAGTCCTAAAATAATGCTCCTAAAAATAAACCCTTCTACCACAGTACTGCTAGAAGTCATACCAAGCTAGGAAAATTGGATTTGCACACAAAACACTTTCTAAAAGAGAGCTAAAAATGCTACTGGTCTTAAAACTAAATAGATTGTAGCTTCTGTTTTAGGAAGCTCCTGCATGCAAGATTAATTTCTAAGGCAAGGTATTGATTTTATCTTTCTGTAGAAATTGGATTAACTCAGTTTGGATAATCCTAACTCAAGATATCTCAAAATGAGTGGAAAACATACTTTTTAAAAGATTTAATGCTCAGCACAAAGTACAAAATATTTTTAGACCAAACTAGCTCTGCATGTTTAGGAAAATACACGGGCATCTAACAAAAATACTCCCAAACAATTTGCACAAACAGAACTAGCACAAACAATTAAAACTAGACACATACAATTTACAGAAAATAAAAATATCCATACCTAACACCAGCAATTAAAACTAGACACATACAAATGTAATAACCCACTGTTTTAGAAAATAATTCACCACGTGCAAAATATAAGATAGAAAAAAACTACCAAGATGGGATATGATGGCTACTATCCATACCTAACACCAGCAATTGGATTTACTCCAAAAAGTATTTTTAATAATGAATTAAAAATCATCAAAATGCTACTGGTGTCAATCTTAAACTTAATAAAAATTTCATTTGACAAATCTCCTGCATGCATGGCTTTTAGTTATAGGTAGTTATTTTCTCTAGCTTCCCAGAGAATCAAAGTTTGCAAGATTTGGATCTATAAAACCCAAGTTATTCAATAATTGGTGAAAAATATACTTTTTACAAGATTAAACCTAGAACACACATGCAAACATATTTTTGAGAAAGGCTAGTGCCATATGGTTAAGAAAACTCATATGAACGCTACAAAATTTACTCCAACTTATTTGCATGTACAGATCTACCACAAATGAATAAAAGCTGCACTATACAATCACAGAAAAAAAAGGAAAATAGATCTGCTGAAACAAAACAAGAACACGGGCCGGATCTGCCTGGATCCGAGCTGCATCAAGCTGGGCCGGCCCACCGCGGTGCACACTCAAGGGAAGGGGTAAGCTGCCCTCAGATCCAGATCTAATGGCCAGAAACAGATCCAAAAACATACAATCGAAACCGTTGATCAAAAGATGGACGGTGGCTGTTCTTCTTCTTCCTTGAAATGTCCAGAACGTGAATAAAGGAAGGGATTCGACCTGGGCTGCTAGCTGCTCACCGAGGGGGCTGCTGGGTGTGACGGGGAGTGTGCAAGAGAGGTGCAGGGGGTCGGGTAGCCAGGGGTGGTTGCAAATCGTGTTGGAGAGCTCCCGAATGTCGGCGCTGTCGACAACGCCCGCCACGGCAACGTCACGTCCCCGGCAGCTCCGGTACACCTGAAAGCAAACGAGGGTGTCTAAGAGGTCGCCTGAGAGGAGGGGCAAGAGGCAGTGCAAAGGGAGAGAGAAAAGGGGGACGGAGTCCACGGCGAGCTTGTTCGCAAGCTCACGGACCTGAGCTCCGGTTCCTCGAAGTTTACGAGCAGAAGAGAGGGGGAGCTCGAGAGATATGGCAGGGGGTGGGAGAATGGAGGTGCAGGAGGCTAATGGCAAGGTGAGAGGGGCTGGGGAGCATTGTGAACTCTTATCCACGTGTGTGGCCGGTGTAGGGTGGTCGGGGTGCACGGGCTTGAGTGGCACGGTCGTGGGAAGGCGATTGGCTCGGGGAGGTGGTGGAGGAGCGTCTGCTGGCACTGTTGCTCATTTTGGAGGCGAGCTACTGGCCTGGGGCCGTTGGCAAGTTCTGGGACAAGGGAGAGGTCGTGTCTGCCCATTAAGTG
The DNA here is from genome assembly GCA_947311845.1 of Poa pratensis. NCBI lineage: Eukaryota > Viridiplantae > Streptophyta > Magnoliopsida > Poales > Poaceae > Poa > Poa pratensis. The sequence continues at coordinate 25,799,310 of CAMZMU010000050.1, forward strand.
CTCGATAAAATGCCCACAAGAAGAGGACAAAAGGGGAGGCAGGGCTATGGTTGGCCAGGGGCAAGGGCAAGGGTCCAGGGGTGTGTGAGGGTTAATGGCACATCCAAAACTAGAGTTTGGGGAGAGGGGTGTGTCTGTTTAATAATAAGATGATTTTTGGCTGATTAGATTAGGCCACTTTGCTAAGATGAGTTAGTCAACTCTTTTTCTAGAAAGTCACCAAACCAGTTGGATTGGGCAGAGGGGTATAGGGTCAGCATTAGGTTTAAAGGTTTAGGTCAAAGGGGTTCAACAAGCACTAAACACAAAAATGGCAAATTGCTAACTTATAACACCACCTAAGGTCACCTTATGAAGTAGTACTCAACACAAGCATGGAGTAATGATTAAACACTTTGAAAATTTTAGAGAGGACTATAGATGGAAAGTGGAGGTGATGTAGGTGATGCTAGAGTTTTGTATTTCCAAAAAGATCAAAAGAAACACAAATGGTGAGGCTCTAGAAATGCTAAAAGTTAACATGAGCTAAGATAGATATGCACTATTTAATAATTAATTGTTTTAGAAATGTTTTAACTCAAACAACCTAAAAAGAGGTAAACAAGTTACAAGCATGCAAAAACATCAAACAAGACTCTATGATTCCAATTCAAGAAATAAACCTTAACTTGATACCAACAAAGCCACATGTCACTCACAGAAATACACACTCAAGACAGATAAAATAAGCACAAGTCAAAAAGTTGAAACATACAAACAATTGGATAAATAACCAAACATATTTGTGAGGTGGTGACAAACATGATCATGGCAAGGTTTTTGGTAGAAAGAGAATTAAACCACTTCTTAGTAATATTTTCCAAAGAAGTAGAAATTTAGAGTTTTTAAATAAGGGTTGAAAATACTAGCAACACCTTAACTTAAAGATATATTAGGACTTATTATATAGTCCTCCATGGTTTAAAAACGAGTAAATTTGAAAGTACTTTTATTCTCTCAAAGAATAGATTTTTGGGTAGTTGCTAAAATCAAAACATCAGGGTAAATGGAGTTTGTTAAAATTATGAGAGGAGAAGATATATGGACCATTTTTACTTGTCAAAACATTGATCCCAAAGGTCATATCATAACCAGGTTGAGTTCCAAGCTTGATATTTAGAGAGGTCATGACACAAACCCATACCACAACGTGACAAACCAAACAAACATGAGTAAATCACATCTAGTAACAAGACATTTCAAAAAGTTTTTGTTGCCCCTAAATTTTAGGTCTCGGACAATTAAGTTTTTCCTGGTTCCAAAATTTGGGACGTTACAGGATGCAATGTTGAATACCTCTGACTTACATATTTAGGTCTTCCTTTGGCCACCACCAAACCTAAAAATAGAAGACTTAATTGGTATCATGCATCGTATTGACAAAAGGCTAGTTGGTATTGTTGACACACTCTCATATGATGGAAGACTCACTGTGGTTAATTCAATCATTACAGCATTCCCAAACTTTGCACTTTGTAGTATGAAACTACCATTGGTTTTTTTAAATCGTGCAGAAGGATCAGCTAGAGGTTTCTTATGGAGAGGGAAATATATTCATAAAAAAGGAAAATACATGGTCAAATGGGAAACAGTATGCAAGCCTAAGAGAGCTAGAGGTTTGGGAGTTTTGAATTTACGAAATCAGAACACTGCGCTTATGATGAAGAACTTGTTTAAGTTCATGAATAAGGAGGACATCCCTTGGGTTAATCTGGTTTGGCAAGCACACTACACTCAGAACAAACTCCCCTAAAGTTCAAATACTTGTGGATCCTTTTGGTGGAGAGATTGTCTGAAGCTGATGGAGGCCTTCCTAGAACTTGACAACTGTTTTCGTGGTAATGGATCCACTGTCACAGTGTTGATGGATAAATGGACAGATGAGATGATTAGAGAAAAATTCCCTCACCTTTGTTCATTTGCTATTGATCAGAATATATCCTTGCAAAATGAAGTAACCATTTGTTGCCAAGAGGAGATTTATGATTTATTTCATCTGCCCCTATCCATCATAGCAGGCCAGCAATGTGATCAGCTAAAAACATCTCTGTTAGACACAAAGAACATAAATGAGGAAGATTCATGGAAAATGGCAGGTTCATTGAAAAACTATTCCAACAAAAGAGTTTATGCAGCTCTATCTCCTAATGAACTGGCGCCTGAGCCTTAAGATGCATTTGATCCGTTGTCCTCCCAAAGCATAAACTTTTCTTTTGGCTTGCTTCATGACAAATTAAACACCAGAGACCTCCTAGGGAGGAAGAAATTCCATGTTGAGTCGCATGACTGTGTTCTATGCACTGAAGGTGTTGTGGAGGACTACATCCATTTATGTTTTGGTTGTGATTTCAGTCAATTTCTTGTGGAAGTTAAACATGGAATTGAATACCGAATTGGACATCTTCCTCATGCTGATCAATGCAAGAGATACAAGCTCATATGTTTTAAGGAATCTCTAATTTTTGGCTGTTGGAGCATCTTGAATCACATGAACAAATCCATTTCTGATAATCAGCCTGTTGATTTAGATGTGTGCTTTCTCTCTTTCAGAGAATCCTTTCAATTAGTTATGCATAGAGCAAAACCTAGCCTTAAGAGGGGATGTCTCTAGCTGTAACTTATAATTTATAAAATGAAAAATGACACAGTAGGGGCCTTACCTACTGTTTTTGTGTCAGAAAAAACAACTCAATTAAACAGGCCAGGCCCAACAAACTTTCGAGAGTACGCGGAGCTTAATAGCTCCCGCGGTACGTGGAAACTAGGAATTGCCCTAAAATAGTGTCGCTAGTATAGGTAAGAAGTTGTGCCTCGTATGTATATTCCCCCGACACTTAAATAGGATCGGAGAGAGTGCTTTTTTTCTTTTTCTGTTTCTTTGTTTCATTTTGTTATTTTTTATTTGCTGTTATTGCTTTTTCATTCTTTGTTATTTTGCTGCCTTCTTTTTCATTTATATTTTATGAGTAAATATATGAATAATTTATTAACCCATAAATTTGATAAACCAATTATATATCCGGGTCTACTTTGAAGGATTCACCGTATAACAAATTCGAGAGGCCTTCATAAGGCTAGACCTAAATCGAGAAGGCTTGATAATGGTAAGAAACCGAATTAGGGTAAGCCGTAATAATAACGAACCAAAAAATTAAGGTAAAACAAAAATTGGGTGAACTAATTCGGTGAACCGTAATAATATTAAAAAATGAAATAAACAAGGTGAAAACAAAAGTACAAATTGGGTGAATCGAAAATAATAATGAACCAAAAATAATTGCGAACCGAAAAATGATAGTGTACTGAAATAATAGTGAACCAAAAATACCTGTCAACAGAAAATAATAGAACGGGAAAGCAAAATTTGGGTGAACAAAAATAATAATGAATCAAAATGCCAGTAAACCAAAAAAATAGTGAACCAAAAATGTTGTTGAACTGAAAATAATGGTGAACCGAAAAGGAACTAAAGTTTAGGTAAACCAAAATATCATAGTGAACCGAAATAGCAGATAGATGGGTTGAATTTTTTTTCTCTTTCATGTTCAATATCGTTATATTTGTTATTTTTTCTTTTCTGTTCTGTTTCTTTTTCGTGTTTTTTTAATCTGAACATTCTTTGAAATCTGAATTTTTCAATTTTTTAATCTGATATGAACATTTTTCAAAATCTGAATCATTTTTAAAATAAACGTTTTCCAAAATAGGAACCATTCTCAAATGAACATTTTAAAAATCAGAACCATTTAAAAAATGAACATTTTTCAAATATGAACCATTTTAAAACTTAATTCGGGCGAGCCAAAAATAATATTGAACCGAAAATACCGGTGAACCAAAAAAATTAGAACGAAATAGGAAAATTTGGGTGAACCGAAATGCCGGTGAAACAAAAATGCAGGTGAACTGAAAATTGTTCACAGTACCCAAAAAGCTATTTACATATTTCCAGGAAAACAGAAAAGAAAAATTAAATATGAAAAAGAAAGAAATAATATCCCCTAAAAATTTGAAAAGCGAAAACCCCAAAAATGTTTAGATTTAGAAAATGTATAGATTTTTGGAAGAACATATTACATATTAAAATGAATCAGATTTTTGAAAATGTTACGATTTTGAGAAAGTACTTCTGATTTATTTTCATATGTTTTATAAAAATTAATGTGGTACCCGAATGAAATGGAAAAATAAAAGAAACGGCAAAAAATGAAGACGAAAAATAAAAATTGAAAAACATGGGCCGGCCCATGGCGAAGGTTTGTGCGGGCGAGTCCGTGCACCACTCGAAGATGAAGAAAAAAAAGCTATCCCGAGTTCGCCTACGATTTGGCTTTAGGTACGCCCGCTTGCTCCCAGTCCCGATAAACCGCCCTTCCTTGTTTCTCCAGCACTCCGGCCACACCAGTAAATGACAGTTTTGGTTAATCGGATGATCTCCTGCAGTACGTATGACTGAATGATTGATCAATGTTTCTTGAGGCGGCTATAGATAGATTCGTATATTGCCGGGTGCAGATTCTCCTGAAGATTTATCATAATCATGTTTCTTGTGATGAACAATCTAATTTTTTTTCATCTGTCTCTATGTTGTTTCAGAATGAAGATTCTTCCCCAAGTCATCAAAGGGCGTCGGGTCGGCGACCTCCACGCGGCTGCTTCCCAGCATGAGGCCAAGATATTCAGCCAGTCCGAAAATTGGGAAGATTACCTCAGGACAATAAGTAGGAAGCTGATGGGTGCTCAGCAGAAACTGCAACCGGCTGTGCAGGCTGCCCCAGACCACCAGCTGCAGGCACCCATGGGGCACCAAATGCGGCCTCTCAATGCAATTCCAGTTAACTCTCCGGCCCAGCATTGCCGCGGACAGCGTCAACTGTTCCTCTTCCTCAAAGGCCACCTGAAGTGCAGAACATGCAATTCAACGTTCAGCAGTCACACCCATCAAATTTCCCCCCAGCGGCACCGGTTGTCCAGCTCCACGCTCGTCGTCCGGCAGTAACTCAAATTCAGAATCAGTGCCCGACCGAGCACAACTCCGGTGGCATCTATACACAGCAGCCGCATCCCCAGCAGCAAGATTTGAGGGTGACCCAACGGCAGAGTTACCATACTTACGTAGGACAGCCGTCCAATGTTGCTACTATGCAGACTGGGCATCCTGACGGACAGAACAACCAGCAGTCTGCGGTAGAAGTGGATTGGAGGGAGGACATTTTCCAGCAGATCACATCCCTCAAGGATGCTCACTTGTTGGAGCTCGTGGAATTCGAGCGAGCACTACGAGCACGTGTCCTTCAGAGCAAAACAAAGGAACAGCTCAAGGCATTACCTGAAGAGAAAGCAGACGAATACAAGAAAGCGGCAAGTATCTTGGCAAGTATCAGATGCGTGTTGAACTTCCTGCATTTAAAGAAAAGCAACATAACCGAGCACACCAAGGATCACTTCGATAAGTGCCAAATCTCCCTATATATATTACTGCGTTTCTACAGGAATAGCAAAGTCGGCAATGGGAGGAAGAACGTCGGGCTTCAGTCGCAGAACTGTCGTGGGGTACCTCAAGTCGTAAATATCACTGGTGCCACGGATAATAGCCAGCAGAAACATCAGGAATACCTGCAGCGGAGGCCTTTCCACATCCTTCACAAAATGTTCCCTCTCGAACTCCACTCACTCAGCAACAAAACCAGAGCGACCACTTGGCAGGTGAAGCTGAGAATGTCGAGGTGCGCCCTGAAGCTGAAACACTGGTGGCCGTCAGTCTTACATCCGTTACTGGCGATACGGCACCATTCTCGGGTGGAACGTGTAGCCAGGAAGTACAGCAAGAGCATCCGACAGATGAAGCAATTTCTGAGTTGACACATGACGTTTCTGTATCTCCACCGGCTCAGCATAGCGCCCACTGGTGCACGTCGAAGCGGAGGTCGAAGCTGAAGCACCGGTAGCCGTGGAAGGACCGATCAAGCGTGGAGACGAAGAGGCGAGGCCCTTATCATTGGCAGCACTTCGCAGCGTAGGCAGTGATATGGGGGTGATCATGAAGCGCGCCTTCACCCACACGACGCCGGGCACCATGGACGGTAGCAGCTGCGCGTGGTCTGATGAATCCAGTGGGGAAAGCTGCCACAAGAGACGGAAAACACACTACGCTTCTCTGCCGGACGAGATCAGAGCCGCGCGCAGCATGCTAGTCGAGAGTCAGACCGACATCAGCATCAACGAGGACAACACAGGAGGAGCCGACGGGACGGTGATCGAGCTCTCTACAACGCCGTGTCCCTTGCACCGCAGCTCAGCGCAGCTATCGGCGCGTCTGAGATACGGACGAAGCTGCTCGTGCCCGCTGATTACCCCGAAAGCTCTCCGGTGATTCTCGGCGGCGACGGCGAATGGAGGAAGGGGGCTCCGGGGGTGGTGGACGTGGCATTTCGACGCGCCCTCGTCCTACTCCCGGAGCCTTGGTCGATCGAGGGGATGGCCATGGCGTGGGACTCCGTCACGCGAAGAGCCGTCGGGGTGTTTGCGCATCGGCTCGGCGGTGGAATGTTCAGCACTAGGTACGTCATCCCAGTCTGAAAATGGCATGCCAAACATCCTGTATATAGAGGTCAGAGGAACTGCACAGCAGGAAGCCGGGATGAAACGTTGAGATTATAGTTACAGCTTGTAGTAGAACCATAATCACTAGGCCAGATGTCAGAAGATCATGTGGTGACATAAGAACATTAGCGTGATCGTACGTATTATTTGTTGTTGAATAAATTCAATAGGCCGGTGGAGGAACTGTCTTGGTATGAATATGCACCCTTGAACACAACGGCATCCAGGTAGATAATCACATGCAAAAAATCCACAAGTTCTAACCTCCTTCTATTCTAATCTGCTTGGAACACAGCAGCCCTCCGTCTGGAATTTTAGTCTGTCCTCTATTTAGCCCTCTAACTCGACCACTCTTTATCACCTCGACGCGCCTTTCTCGCATGATGAAATCTCAGATGCGGTACTTGGTATGAATATGCATGCAAGTCCGGGACCCGACAGCTTTGGACCAGCGTTCTATCGCAAATTTTGGCCCCTCGTCAAATCGAAGGTCCATGATCTTTTCCAAAAATTGCACTCCTTGACATTGATCTCCAGAGCTTGAAGCCTTGAACCGTTCCTATATGGTCTTCTACCCAAAAACAATGACGCTTGTACTGCCGACGCCTTCGGACCGATTGCCCTTCAAAATTGCCCCATCAAAGCTATTTCTCGCCTTCTTACAAACAGACTACAATGCTCTATCTACTCTCTTGTCAACCCTAATCAGACCGGTTTTATCTCGAGGAGGGGCATTGCTGAGAACTTCGTGTTCGCAGCAGACCTCCTCAATTGCTGTCACCGCCGCAAAGCTCCCACCATTGTAATAAAATTAGATTTCCGCAAAGCCTTCGACTCGGTCAGTTGGAAGTCGCTAATTAAAATCCTCAGCCACCGCGGTTTCCCCCTCGTTTTGTGGCCTGAGTTGACATGCTCTTGCGCTAGGGCATGACAGTTGTCCTTGTCAACGGCGTCCCCGGGCCATGGATCAACTGTAAAAAAAATCTACATCAAGGCGATCCTCTGTCCCCATATATTTTCATCACTGTTGCGGATGTTCTTCAGCAACTCATTATCAACGCCTGCTCCCATGGAGACCTTGCCCACCCCCTTTGTGACGATATTCCGTGCCCGGTGCTTCAGTATGCTGACGATACCTTGATTATGATCCGAGCAACTCCCACCGCAACAGCCAATTTCAAACGCATTCTCGATGACTTCGCCCAAGCGATGGGACTGCAGATCAACTTCAACAAAACAACTTTCGTCCCTATTAGTATCACGGACGACGAAGCCAACTCGATCGCCAACACTCTCGGCATCACAACTTCCACTTTCTCTCAAACATACCTTGGGCTCCCCTTATCAGATAAGAAACTTCCCCCATCCGCCTTCCAACCGATCATCGATAATATAGATAAGTACCTTTCTGGATGGAGAGCCTCTCTCCTCTCCAAAGGCGGAAGACTGGTGAAAGAGCATATTTTATATCCCTTGATGTTTTGTGTGTTAGGCAACAACACTAGGAACAATCTAATGTGATGCTAAGTGATGCAGGGTTTATTAGATAATTTTACATAATGCATCAAGTAACGAAAAAGGTTTCAGCGCGAAGAATCTGGTCCAGTCTGCCTGTCTTTCTGTGGCCGGTAGTACCGGACCCGGTCCGGTAGTACCGCTAGGCATGAAGGCGACAGTACCGCACCGCGTCGCGTGGTAGTGCTAAGTTAGCCCAGGGGCCTCTGGCCTCGGGTTCTGTTTTCGTCGGTACTACCGACTAGGCAGCACTACTGGTCCCTCTGAGTCGGAAGTACCGCATGTGGTTTTTCTCTGGTCAGCCGGGCTTCGACGTTGACTTTGACTGCGGCGCTGTTTGGCTGGGCGGTAGTACCGGACGGAGCCCGGTACTACTGGGAAGCAAGTTTTCTGCCCAACGGGCAGATCTAGTGGAGGGGATATTTAAGGACGCTTCTTCTCCAAAGAAGTCAAGCTTCAGATTTTCTCTCTCCCCTCCATTAAATCAAAGCTTCAAGCTCCTAGATCTATTTACTCCACCAACCAACCAAGCTCATACTTGGAGATCTAAAGGAGAAGGCCCCGATCTACAAGTTCACCAAGCCGTTCTTCATTTTCCCCTCATTCACTTGAGGGATTCGAGCCTAGGGTTTCCACTAGGAAAACCTAGGCATCTTGTTGTGTCGGGGGGCTACCCCCGGGTAGGGTCATGATGTGGTATAAGCATTGTCCGAGAGTGGACCGTGGTACAGTAAAAGCCGACATACCTGGATCTCAGAAGTGACCAGGGTGTGGTGTTGGTAAAAACCGACATAAGCAAACCGAGGTAACGAGGGCCCAGGAGGGGCCGGGATGTGGTGTTGGTAAAAACCGACGTATGGATACCGAGGTACGGTGGTCGAGAGACGGTGGTCGATATACCTAGCCGAGTTGTGTTAACCGAGACATGGGATCCGAGATAAGGGATCCGAGTCATCATGACCGACATATGTATGTCGGTATCTTGTGTATTGTCTTATGTGCAGGGAAGGTTATTCTGGAAAGGGAATCCGGCATATCCATGCCGGGTTATCGAGATGAGGCACCTTGTGTCGGACGGTGGTCAGCGCTGCTGTCACATCCCGTCTGACACGGGAGCGCGGCGTGCGGTACGGCGCATGTCTGAGGTGATTGGGCTTACCTCTGCTGACCAAGGACGCGCATGGGAGCAGGAGAAGGACACCGCTGACCTCGGCTGTACCTAGGAGCAGAGATATGGGACAGGGCATGGGCAAGCCACGTCCTGTCCACTGTGCAATGACAATCATGACGCGCATGCATGCGCGTCTGCAGTGCCGGTACGGTGATGTGACCGTTGCTAGGGGAGGGGTACTTCCGTAACTCGGTTTAGCCTATAAATAGGGCTTCACCCCCTCCTGCGTGAGGGACGATGCATTGGGACTCATTTCCCCCCTTAGTTTCATCTTCATCCTTGAGCTCTTCTCCATTGTTGAGGGATACAGCTCGAGGAGCACTTTGTACTTGTGATACCTCGGATATACAGAGAGAGATATGCAGGAGTAGGGGCGTTACCTCCACACGAGGGCCCCGAACCTGGGTAGATCGTGGTGTGTTCTTGTGCTTGTGTGCTTTTCTGTGTGTGCTTCTTAGCGCGCTAGCCCTCTCCCGGATCCACCAGCGTCCATCGGCCCCACTCTTAGCCATCCTATGGCATCTGCCGTGATACCACCACGACAGTTGGCGCCCACCGTGGGGCTAGCAGCGGCGCTGGCTGGGGTAATCATCCGGACGGGTTCCATCATCGACTCTGGCGAGCGCGTCGTCTGCGGGCTCATCTGCAAGCTCGGCTCGCTGAACTTCATCAGCGACAATGCGGGATGCTTCGGCAGCAGGCCGTTCCCGACGAACGGCTGCCTCATCAGCTTCGGCACCTTCGTGACCTACGTCGCCACCGAGGTTGTCTGCAAGTATCCCGAGCAGGTGCTTGTGGCCGAGGATCCTCCTGCTGTCTGTGCGGCTCACGGCCGGTGTAGCGCGCCCCGGGAGCTGCGCAGAGGTCATGATGACCGGCGCTGCGGGTGGTGTCGGTAAAGGAGAAACCGGCACAGGAGAACCCGGCAAAGGAGATGCCGGTAATCCTGCCCCCAAGATCACCAGACCGGCGAAAGTGCCGCTGGAGAGGAGGGAGAACCTCCGAGACCAGGCCGGTACATCCGATGTACCGGTCAGGCCGGCTCATCTCGAGGAGATAATCGAGAAACTGGCTGTGCCGGTAGCTACCGGTACAGATGCTGCCCAAATGGAGGCAGAGTTGGAGGCACGTCGTCAGAGGTTACATTAGGAGGCTCTCGAGATGGCCGAGGTGAGAAGAGAGTTCGGGATAACTCTCCGTGAGTATAACCAAGCACATGGTTTAACCCCGGTAGCTGCTCGCCCTAGTCGCATAGAGGATGTGCGTAAGAGGGGTAAAGCCCTCAATGCCGAGATTCCTAGAGATGGTAGATCTAGTTCCAGTAAGACTCCTAGTAACTTGTCGGTCGAGAAGCCGAAGTATAGTTCCCTGCTAAGACTCTTAGAGCTGCCAAGGCAGCAAGAGCCGAGTTGTCAGGCTTATCCGGAGAAGCTCTCCGTAGGCAGCAAGACCGAGTTAATGAGTTGGTAGCTGTGGCTACCCGGCAGAATGAGGCCTACCGCAAGGCTAACACAGTTGCAGGTGGGTCCGAGATTGTTCACTCGGCTAGGGGAGCCAGTGGATCTAAGGGGCAAGTTTCATCACCGCATGTCGGTGGAGATCGGGATCGGAGTGTAAACTCCGGTAAGAGCAAGCAGATACAGGTGTATGATCCGGCATGTGCCGGAAAGTAGTTAGTTGGGCGAGGCAGTGCCGGCCGGGGTAAAAGCAATCCGGTCCGGGCGGTCCAGATGCCGGAGTAGTTAACTCGGCTGGCCGAGGCTACCCACCTCGGTATCCAACACGAAATCTCGCCTAGCAGCAGCAAAATGTCGAGCATGTCCAGCAGCCACAAGGTGTTGACCAGGTGGCTAACCGTTATGATGATGCTTACTCGGCTATGGAGAAAGCCGGGTATCCGAGATATGAAGGTGCATTGGGATCTCGGTTGGGACCTAGCCAGTTGTCACCAAATGATGTACGCTACAAGTTGGACAGGATCTATATGTCCGAGATGCTGGAAGAGCAATGACGAGGTGTACCCTCATCAAATCCCATGGTTAAGGACCTAGGGTTGAGATTATGGGGAGAGAACGTGGTAGTACTGGTAGTTTCGTCGGCTGACAAGCAGAGGCAAAGATTTACCCAGGTTCAGGCCCCTCGGGTGGAGGTAAAGACCCTACTTCCTGCTTGTCTGTTATTGATCGCTGGAGATTATGTGGTTACAAGGTGGCTCCGGCGAGATGACGATCTCGCAAGAGCTTTGGTGGTTCGAGTATGGCTTGGTCCTAGATCGGCACCCCTCCCAGCCTTTAAATAGGCTGGGTCTCGGGAGTTTGTAACCGACCTAGTTTACACATAAGGAAAGTATAAACCGACTATGTCTATTCTAAACTTGGAAGTTACTTCATCTTGTTGGGCCTCTCGTCTTGGGCTTCGAGTCGTATCTTCGCTAGTTGGGCTTTTAGTCATCACGTGCACCAGGTACCCTCACAGTAGGGTACCCGAGATGTATATCCTTGTCAGTAGCCCCCGAGTACTTGTCTGACTCGAAGAATCGGGCATGGACTCGTTCGTAAGTGCACGTCATACTCTTAGTGTTATAATTGGAATTCCTGTATGAATAGCACATGTTGGCTATGTCGAGTATTTCATCGACTGTGGTTTTTGCTTATGATGATCAAGGGATAATAGCTTAGCAGGCCCAGTTCACTCGACGGATCGGGACTGGTTAACTACACATTTGGGTAACACCTTACTAGCTTTCAATCAAACTCGAGTCCCCGGACTCGAATCTGGAACAAACTGGTCAGATTCGACTAGGCCGCTGAGGTCTTACTGAGTCGATCTGCAGTATAACTTTGAATTTTACCCAACGCGTCCGTCGGGATTTTTCATCATGTCTGCTGACACGGAAAATATAAGGATTGACGTTGCTGGAACGGTCCTTAGCCCAGCTCGAAAGTTCGGCGGGTCTTACCTTTGCACTATGCGCAGCATCCGAGGTATTTGCGACGGACGCAACTCGGGAATGTTTCGAGTATGATTTTGCATATGAACACAGTCGATATATTCATCGACTGACACTTTGATACTATTTTATCGGGTGCGCGACAGCGCTCCCGATGGGAGTAGCCCCCGAGATTGTGCTTTATTGATTGCAATGAAGGATAATCTCAAAACCATCTTTCTCTACATTTGTTAGTCGAAGAAAACCTTTGCCATAATTCTATCGGGTGCGCGTCAGCGCTCCCGATGGGAGTAGCCCCCGAGATTGTGCTTTATTACTTGTAATGGAGGATAATCTCAGAATCACCCAGTCATGATCATCTTTAGTCGAAGAAATTTTTGATACGCTCCCGATGGGAGTAATATGTATTTGATCGTAGAACAGTCGAGTGACCATACACCGACAAGAATCGAGTGATTAGTATGCTTTGGGCGAACCCGACATCTTTTCGGAACAAATTTGCTGCAATGACGTCAGGGATGACGTTTTATGGCGACTGCGCCACCTGACACGTGCGCTGTGCTGCGAGAGATGGGACGTGACACGTCTTGTGGGCCCATTGTACAGCCGTTTGGACTGGATTTGACCGTTCAGGCACGATTTCTCCGGGCCATGATGGTAGTTCCTAGATTCCCGTGCGTAGTGGGCGGAGTGGCCGGCGACGGTTGCCCTCCGTGGCTGCCACGTGTACGGTTAGATTTGCTTATGTGCCCACGATCTCGCATCGACGGTGCGGATTCTTTTGCTTTGAGGTTAAAAAGGGGACGACGGCGTAAATAGTGTTTTTACTTGCCATTTGCTCTCCGCCGCCGCTACTTCTTCTTCCTCCTCTCGCATCGCCATTGCCTCAGAGCAAAGCTTGCGCAACCACCACCGCGATGACGAAGCCTACCACCCGAAGGGGCAGGAGTGCTGCATCGGCGGACAGCGCCGCGGGAGCCGCTGCCAGCGGCTTGAAGAGGGAGAAGGGCGCGTGGACCAAATCCACCTGCAGCAAGAGGATGCTCACGGCCTGCGGAACGACGGGCTGATCCCTGAGGACACCTCTCAAGTTCGCCTCCCCGGTGCCGAGGTAATCCCGCGCCCAGGCCCCAATGAGCGGGTCTGCTTTGTTGATTTTGTGAACAGGGGATTCTCCTTCCCTGTTCACAACTTTCTTCGTGCACTGATGCACGTGTATGGAGTGCAATTGCACGATTTCACGCCCAATGGGCTTTTGCACATTGCGTGTTACTTCGTCCTTTGCGAGTGCTTCTTGGGCGTCGCACCCCACTTTGGTCTGTTCCGCCGCATCTTCAACGTCAAGCGCCAGCACAGCACCAAGGGACCTGGTGGTTTTGGAGTACAAGCTCGACCTGATGTCGAGTACTTCAAGATCAACTTCCTGGAGTCTGTGCAAGGATGGCGCCAGAAGTGGTTCTACATCAAGGATGTGACCATTGGCGACCAAACCTTCGGGTTGCCCTCCTTTGACGCAGACGCCCTGGTGAAGAAGAGGCCATCATGGATCGCCCAGCCGACCGGAGTCGAAGCCGAAGAGGCTGACATTCTGATGGAGAAGGTGCTGAAGCTTCAGACCACTGCTGGTCGAGAGGTCACAGGGATCCATCTGCTAGCCATTATGGCCAAGAGGCGAGTGCAGCCTCTCCGAGCCCGAGTGCATGCTTTGTGGGCATATGGTGGGGCTTCTGATCCAACCCGCTCACGCGCAGTGGAGCTATCTGATGCGGAAGCGGAGAAGTTGGTAAGGAGCCTTACCAAGCTTACCGATGAAGATCCCTGCGAGATGAACTCGCCTGTGCCTCCTTATGAGACCAGCAACCCTCTGCCAAGGTAACAATTGATACTACATCTCAGTTGATATGTTATGCATGTGTGATGTTGAATCCTTTGCTGTTTATGTGTGCAGGGTCACAAAATGTTTGAGTCAATGCCTCCCTTGCCAGAGAGCGGCCCAGTGCCAGACAATGAGCCACTCGAGGTAGATTCTGATGATGAGATGGCTTCACTCGCCACCGCACACACGCCAGAAGCCGATGAGGGCGATGCTGAGGTGCAGGGCAAGCAAAAGCGGTCACGCGACGAGGAGGATACAGCTGACTCGGAGGAAAAGGAGAAGACAAGATGGAGTCGATGACGGCGCCACTCGAAATTCCTCCGATTCGCTCGCTTCCCCCTCGACCACCGAAGAAATCGCGCCCGAGCATGGGTGTGCTTGCGCCTGGTCGATTGTGCGACCTTACTGAAGAGTAAGTACTATGTGCACTTTCTTTGTCATGTTATGAATAATATCACCTTGTATACTTATAATGTGTGAAACAGTGTTTCCTCCGATGAGGATATGCCTCCGCCACCTACGGCGGAAAAGAGCAGCGCAGCGTCCACTGCACGGACGCTGCCACCAGAGCAGCCGCCTACCCCGGCGACTCCTGCCGCTACAGCCACAGCTACGCCACCCCAGCCGGAGGTTGCAGCAACTGAGAGTGGAGCTGGCTGCAGGTGTCCCTGCGTCGACTTCTTCCTTCTTGGAACACGTAAGTTTGTGCTTGCCAAAGTTTGAATCAAATGCGATTTTTTTGCCTATACTCAGTTATTGAGTTGTGAATTTGCCCATGTCGTGTACTTAGGCGTTTGTGCGAGAGTTGCTGAAGGCTGGTGCCCAGTATGTGCACAAGGAGACTGAAGCCGCCACCCTGCAGCAGCAACTCGAAGTTGCAAAGAGTGCGTATCTTTTTATGCTATCACCACTTGTTGAGGGTGATTTCTCTTGCAGCCTACTAATCATGTGCATCTGTTTTTGTAGAGGCCGCCACTGAAGCGGCAGAAAATTTGAACAACGCCACCCGTCGAGTGGCTGATCTGGAGAAGAGGCTGAAAACAGCCGAAGTTAGGGAGGAGTCGGCGATTGGTCGACTCTCTGCCGCCAGCACCAGCTTAACTGGTAAGAATTTTTGCTCTGCTCCTTAGATGTTTGAGGTTTCTGATACATGGTGCTGATTATTTTACCCTTATGCTAGGCGTGATGGATGGCCCGACTGCTACTGGCAAGCAGAGCCTTGGCACCTCACTTGATGAAAGTGTGGCTGTCTCGGAGGCCACCAGTAGCAGAGCAGGGGAGATGCTAACGCAGGCGGCGAGTGCCCTGGGTGCCCTCCATGGCAGCTTCTTCCCCGGCGAGGAGCTACCATCTTCCTTTGCAGAGCTGGTTGATCTATTCAAGCCTGAAGGGACTGCCGTTGCTGACTTCAGTCGCGAGCAAATGGTAAGTGGTGCTCAGACTACTTTTCTCATGTTGCTCGCGCACGGAGTCGAGGCAGATTTTGACACAGCCACAAAGAAGTTTCCACGGGGTCCTGATGGCAAAACCGTCGGGCTCGGCACTTGGATGGAAGCCGCCAAAACATATGCCCAACAGCTGGTAACAACTGTTGAAGAAAGGGCAGCCAAGGTCCAGGCGAAGAAAACTTCCTCCAAGAAGTCGACGACTTAGCCAGTGACCCCTTTGTTTGACTAGGTCTAGGAATTGCGTCACTTTGCTTTTGCTATATGTAAATTATCAGACATCGTATCTGTCTTATTATGAAACATGAACTTCAGTGATCGGGAGGCGCAGCCCCCGAGCCTTTTGTTTGAATTCTTTTATGCTTCCTTATGCGTTGAATTATTCTGACTGTAGAACCGAGCTTCTAAACCATCGACTGGCCCTGTTGTGGGTGGTTCTTCGAAGTCACGAAGCGTTAATGACCAGAAAATTATGGACTTTCTTCATCAAAAGCTTTCCGAAGTTACTCGCGAGCTGAAGGAAACGCAAAATGCGTATGCTGAGTTGCAGTCGAGGTCATCCCAACTACAGAGCGAGAAGCCTTTTTGCTTGAGGAGTTGGAGGAATAAATCTGCAACTCGAATGTAAGACATTTTTGAATCATCGAGATCTCTCTTAGCAAGGTGACTCGACTGGGCGATGATGAGCCCTTTGCTTTTGCGCAGGTGTTTGTTCTGACCCAATAAAGGAGGAGGCACGAATTCAGGATCGACTCGATGGTCATGCGAGTAGCACTGAGTACTCCGCCCACCCCTTCTGGTCAGACAGGGAGAAGAGTGCCATTTTGGTAAGGCTTCTGGACCGTGCTTGGCGCACAGCCATTCGACTGGAGACTTGCAGGCTGGCTTTATTTCGAGTCCACGAAGCTTTGTTTCCTTTGAATGAGCAACCACAGGGCCTTGTGGCTTGCTGAAGAAA